>JBBMFX010000141.1:17820143-17834930 GCA_037832545.1 Rhabdalestes septentrionalis | reverse complement strand
TGTCCCGGAGCACAAGGAGCCTGCACAAGTAGCCTGTCCCGGAGCACAAGTAACCTGACCCGGAGCACAAGGAGCTTGTCCCAGAGCACAAGGAGCCTGTCCCGGAGCACAAGGAGCCTGTCCCGGAGCACAAGGAGCCTGTCGCGGAGCACAAGGAGCCTGTCCCGGAGCACAAGGAGCCTGTCCCGGAGCACCAGGAGCCTGTCCCGGAGCACAAGGAGCCTGTCCCGGAGCACAAGGAGCCTGTCGCGGAGCACAAGGAGCCTGTCGCGGAGCACAAGGAGCCTGTCCCGGAGCACCAGGAGCCTGTCCCAGAGCACCAGCCCACCACAGAGCGCACAGACAGCTACCATTAGTTCACAAAATTGAGGCATTTTTTCAGAAAAATAATTGTAAATTTAAAAAAATAAGACCTCATTTTACATCCTGAGTTGTCTTCATGCCAACTGATATTTTCTTTTGAAATAGTAGCAAATATATTCTCATCACTGTGGCTCAACATTAAAGGGATCATATTCTACTTTTCCATGTCTGGAAATTATATGCCATGATATACCAAAAACTAGTCGCAGTTTTCATAACTTTACCCCTTAGAATTATTCAAGCTCAGACAGTTAAGTTTCCATTGAGAAGAGTATATGTAATTGAGCTTTGTTGTGATTGGTGGGCCATGTTCAAAAAGTAGTCCTGACTAAAACACTCCTTCTAACATCAGTATCAATGGGTTAAAGGGATTAATTTAACTTGAATACAACAAAATAAGAAAATTCTTTTATTTGTCACATTGGTGTGAAAATGGCATTTTGAATTTGCATAAACAATAACATGAAAACCAGACAATTTAATAGTATAACATAAAAACAGCATATACAAAATATGATGTGCATGCAAGTTTGGGGGTGTGTGTATGTATATACATACGTTTTCACAACATGGGCTCTTTAAATATAACTGTCCTCTGTTTCGCTTACCTAGCCCATCACGCTCTTAAGGCTTTGATTAAATGAATGCAGGGAGTCGGGCCGGGTCGGAGGCCAGCACACTAATCCCATCCAACTCAAATTTGTCCCTTCGCTGCTCCACTTGTTACGGACCAGCTTCCTTCCATATATTTTATGTTACATTCTTGCGTTATGATGCCTAATATACCAAATGTTCCTGCTCTACGGTCCTTGGCAGGTGAATGTTTTCATAAGCAATTAATTACTGCTCTGTCTGGCCCCGAGTTTGCTATTAAATGTTTTCGGCCGTATGTTGCCATGGCTAGCAATCAAGCTAAATACAGGCTGCTGCGTGTCCCACTGCCCAGGCTGCGGGCTGTTCCTTATTAGTGTCGAACCTCAGTGCACGTCCCATTTGGAGGTCCAGAGGCCTTATCATCACCGTCTCATCGCTATGAACACACACTCCGTGTCCGCTGAGTGTGCTGAAGTAGACTTTGGCTCACGGAGGTATTTGGGGAAAACTGAAATATTCCTCTTGTTTTTTGGGCCTTCGTTCCGGGCTGCTAATGTGGTATAGCTGTGGTTTCCAGGGATAGTGCTACGAGGAACTAGTGTATACTTGCAGTGCTTTTGCGGCATATTTAACCTTAATGAGGTCTCCTGACCTCCTGGCTGGTGTGTGATATCAATCTCCTCTTCCCGACTGCGATAATTTGATTTTTTTTTTGTTTGAAGGAGATACAAATTAGCAAGGAGGAAATGATCCGTTTGCAGGGAGACAGAGAGATAGGGAGACATGCCAGTTTTTGAAAAAAGTACCTTTTAGGGCCGTTCGGGGACCCATATCTATCTGAAGGCACAGGAGGGTCACCCTAACCGGTTGCAGATTGAGAGAAGGCAGGTCGTTCTACCAAAACAAATATCCCCGCTAACTACTGGTACTGCTGCGCTGAAACCCAAATTTGCTCTCGCGCGCTTCAGCGCTATGTAAGGCAGGATGAATTACAGGGTAACTTTATAATGGCAGGCCGGCTCGTGAAGATAAACATTTTAAAAGTGAACGCAGATGTGTGTGCCATCAGACATTGGAGTGCTTTCTTTCCTTTTACCTTCCTTAATAGCTGTCAGCGTCAGTTCAGCTTACAGCAGTATCGATCCCAGCCCAACAGTTTTCAGTTGTTTTATATTTTATGTCTCCTTTTAACAAATTAACATCATTCATTAGAATATTTGTTAAAAATAACTTCTTTAAGGGCCTTCTTTAAAATAAAAGACCCCTGCTCTGACCGGCTTTAAGGTAGTGCACTGAAATACTCCTTCTAATGAGTGTAGGGGGCTAAACCTTTTGGTGCAAGAGCCAATATCCTTCATTTTTCTCGTATTTCCTATTCCTCCCTCCTCATAATTTTTGTGCGATTTATGTACCATTTTACACCTCTCTTCATTCTGCAGTATGTACTGTTTTTAATATGAATTTTTTCTTAAAGGTTGATATATAATCAAATGCCCCCTTATAATGTTCATAATGAATAGGCGGAGCTAAAATGGTATAGTCTGAATGTGTATAGAAATATGTTAATATTCTGCATGAGTGGGAGGGGCCAAACATGGAATTATATTAAAGAGCCTGTAAACTATATTTTCTCGTATTTTGTATCGCTCCTTATTCATGTGTATGTTTCATGTCCTATTATTACACCCTCTCTAGTCAATTCAATTGTTTTTGTTGCTGTTTTTAATGTTGATGTATGTAAATTGCCCCCTTACAATGTGAAGAGCTGGAGCTGTTATGTGTATGTTTGAATCTGTATGTAAATTCACTAGTTTTGAATATCAATTTTGATAAATGGACTGTATGGGCTGGAGAACAAATGGTACCTTTTGAAATGTGTTGACAAAGCTCAAGTAAGGGACAATTTGATTTTCAGTGATAAGGGGCCTTTAACGTTTTTTTTTTCAACAGCAGCCTGATTTAGTTTGAGCCAACTATTGAAAAAAAACAAACAAAAAAAAAGACAAAAACAGCTTTCTCATTCACACTTTGTCACTTAGTTCTACTTACTGTATTAAAATTAATTTTTCTCACCCTCTCTTGCCAGCTGTGCACTCACTGCTTGGCTGTCAGACACAATTTGTCCTTTCAGTCAGAATCAGCTCTCATTGTGGACCAGTGGAAATGAAAATGGGGTGTCTGACAAACTTCTTCAGATATCAGTTGCTGAATTATTATATTAGTTGTGGCTTTACACAAATATTTTGAGATAAACTGCATAATTTTGTGTACTAAATATAATCACTAACCTTAGTGGTGGGCAGGTGAATTCGAATAGTCTAATTGAACTGTGTACATAATTAACAGTGTTTGGATTAAGACCAAGACTAGGATCAGGATTAGGTTGAGGTTTTGAGCCAGAGTATTAGATTTGGATTAGGTTAAATTCTTTGTTTTGTGGTTATTGGTGAAGTTCTTTATTTGAGTGAGTTTTAATTTCAGGATTAGGTTTGGGTTTGAGTTGAGACTAAATGTTGGATATAAGTGAGCACTATCTTTGTGTAAGATTATGGTTTAGCTGGATAATAAGTACATGAAGACTTATCCTTTGCCTATAAATTACACTTTGGATTAAAGTATTTTTATATTTAGGATTGTGTATAGGTTTTGCGTCGAGATTAAATTTTGGATTAGAATATGTGTTAGATCAAGTATTAGGTTTCGATTTTAAGTGGAGATTCAATTTTGGATTTGAAGTTTTAAGATTACTGAAGAATTAAACTTTGCGTTAAGATTTTTGTTTTGGATTTGAGTGAGGTTTAGTTTTAAGAAAATGTTTAGGTTTAGGATTCAAATTAGGTTTTGGGTTGAGATTGAATTTGGATCTGAATGAATGTTTGGTTTAGGTTGAAGATTATTGTTTGTCTGTAGATTATGTTTTAGATTTGATTAAATATTAGTCTTAGGTTTGGGGTGGATCATTCTGGATTTAAGAGAAAGGTTTAAATTGGGTTAAGTGTTAGATTTAAGATTAGGTTTAGGTTTTGGGTTGAGATTAAGTTTTGGATTTAAATTAATGTTATGTTTAAGATTAGGTTTATCTTTAGGATGATGATTACTAGATTAGTAAATTCAGGATTAGGTGCATGAAAGGAAATTGGCCAAAACATATATTTTTGTTTCAGCATTCTGTTCAGTGGGAAAATCCTTAGAACTCCTTATGGCCTGCAGTGGATTAGCACTTCATTTGACTTTAGTATTCTTGTTGATGATGCAACCCAGCTCAGCTTAGGTCAATAGTGAGTGAGGCTCTTAGAAAGATTCCCAAACTTGATTTCTCTCTGCTTGCAGAGTGACCGATCCGGCCTGCACAGCAAGCTTTTTCTCCCATGCCTCATGCTGTCTGCTTCAGGAAGTGGTAGTGCGGTTAACATTTTCTCTGTGCGTTTTCCCTCTTCGCTGTTAAACATGTAATCAGCTCGCTGTCCAAACCACACACTGCACCACAATGTCAGTGAATCGCGGCCCACTCTCGCCGCTACCAGACCAGTAACCAATCGCGTCGGCCTGTCCGTCGTGGAAAGGTGAAGTGTAAGCCACAAATCCCCACATTAATCACAAGAGACAGCTGTAATGGATGCCTGCCGTTTTCCCTTCGATTAGCGGCCATGAGCGCTGATATTAGCGCTGGGAAAAAACAATATTTTCCTAACCGACGTCCTCCCCATCCGCTGCTGTGTTATTTTTAGTCGAAAGCTTCAGAGTGAGCGTATTGATGAGTCAGGGTGTATTACGTTGCAAAGTTATTTATTGTTTTGTCTCCTCTTTAGGTCATCACCCTCGGCTGTACGTCAGGAGTTGTTGACATTGTTCAAAAGGCAAATAGACTGGACACATGCTCATTTAAAAGGATTGTCTGGCCAGGAATCAAATTCGCACAGTTTTACTTCTCACTCCGAATGGAGTCAATCAGCCAAGACGTGTTTGGGATCTACGTTTCTGGAGGCTATGTGGTGAATGTAGCTAAAATGTAATGGAAGTTGGCCCAGTGCTTGCCTGAAAGGGCTCTTGTGAAACCATAATAAATAAATAAAAATCTCCCATATTTCAGTCAGTCACTCAGAGTGTGTTTGGTGTTAAATGACTTGTCCTAGAGATGACTATTAACTATTAACTTTCTCTGCAGCGGTGGTGAACGGCACCAGGCATGACGTCTACAACACAGTTACATCCTATTTATCCTATTTATTTACTATCCAAACATGAGGTTTGATCTGGAATGTAGATTATGGTAAAATATTGGCAAATCATCAACCCCCTTCACACTGTATATCCCTCCACCATGAATGGATTTAGTTTTATAACGACATCATCACAAAACAATGTCTCAGGCAGTGTATTCATAGTTCCTTTCATGTAGAAACTTTCTGTTTAGGGTCTGGTTCTATTCACCACTACTGTGAACAATTCTGACTCAGAAAGTTTCTCTAGAAGAGAACATTTCACACCAAATCACTCAGAATGACTTTGTTTACATCTAACCACTTCATTACACAGGAATACTGGAAAATGGGTGGAATCCCCTGTAAGAAATCTCTTACAGACTTGCTTATCTGTAAAAATGGACAAAAGTACTAGAGCACTAGTAGAATAAACTGCTGTCGAGGGACCAAAAATATGTTATCTAACACGCAGATAATTATCAGACTAACCATGGCCTCACTCAGACTCCCATTTTTCACCTCGTGTTCAGAGTGCCTGCTCGTGATTAATCTGAAGTGATCCCTTTCGCTCCAACCACTCAGGTCCAGCTTGACGTGTTAAGCCAGTATGCAAAGTGAGAAACCTAACCAGTACAAACAAATATTTAACTGGTCATGGATTTGATTAAGTTTAGGGTCAGTTTGGCAGACGAAGTGCATGTTTACATGAAAAGATCCCTGTTAATATGTTCGCTGCTCCAAATGTTGACCTCATTCTTGGCCGCTGGGGTTTTGAGCCTAATCAAAGTTGATGTGTGCAGTCTGGTAGCCATATTGCAGCTGTGGTATCCACCCATGTTATTGCACATCTGGAGAAAAGAACTCCAACAGCGCAGATGCCATGCCACTCAACGGCAAACATGCCAGCCGGTGCCAGCTAGTAAAGCATGTCAACATCAGAACATCTGTAAGTGAACTATGAGGTAACGACCGACAAACTAGAGTTCTCAAATGAAACATCTACTCTTACGGCCTGCATGGCAATTTCCAGCATACAGTAACTTGTTTCTCACAAATGTTGGCACTAGATACTTTAGGTTTATGTGCAGTTGTTCCAGAGTGTCTGGTTGTATTGATCAGTGCTTTCTGTGGAGATTATACACCTGTTTCAGCAATGGACGAACCTTTCAAAAATTCTGCAATATTAAAAAGTGATTATGTTAAAAATATTACGAGTATTCTGAGTGGTTTAGTGTGAAATACACTGTTCTTGAGAAACTAATCAGAATTGTTCCAGTTGTGGTTAATAGAACCAAACTTCTGTTTCCAAAATCTCCCGGACAGAAAGTTATTTTTATCAGAGGTTTTGGCCTAGATATATTTTGCAAACCCACTTATTGTGGAATTGTACATGCAGGGTGCTGTGAACCTAAATAGTAACCAAAGCAAAGTTATTTCGTTCAGATTTGCCACTAATTCACCATTTCACAAATTTCATATAAATACTCAGAACACACATGAACAGATGTGTTGTAGACATGACCCCTGGTTCCACAACTGTAAAAAAAAAAAAACACAGTCTGTAGCTTCTCTACAATGAACCAGCTCAAACCAAACCCACGCTGAATGACTTGAAAAATGTTTATTTGAACTGTATTATAAACAACCTTTGGAAAGAAATGTGTATTTCCCCTTTAGAGTAGCTGGATTCACTCATTAAAAGTGGTGTCTGGATACTTTTGGACATACGGTGCCTTTTTTGGACCTAATTTTCTGTGTTTGTCCTTTTCTGAAGAGCCAAATTTTTCCAAACAGGGATCAATTAAAGTGAGGTTAGAATGTGGTGAACAGAATCTGGGTCGTATTCTTGCATACTGTACCCATTATCCTCCATGTGTTACTATTCAGAGAACTTCCTAAACATTTCCTATAATTGACCTTTAACATGCCAAATAACCTGACGAGAACCGTTTTGAGTCCAGAACAGCATTTCAGTCAGCGGTGTTAAATGCCAGCCACTCACAAACACACTTTAAACTGCACAGTTGTTCCTGAATAAATACATGGATGACAGGTAGTTACTGAAAGCATAAATATTTCACAAATAAATAGTACCAAATGACTTCACCACTCAGAAATGAACAAAAGTTTGTCGATGAAGCTTAAGTCAAATCATTTACAAAAGTACACTGTGTTTAATCACTCTATTAACCTTCAGGTAAAGTGATGTTCGCTAATCTTTATAGCACACTAATTGACGGTTAGAGGAAGTGTGAAGGGGTGGTTATCCTCACCAAAGGGTGCCAGTAAATTTGAGCAGGACTGCATGCTCTTTCATAATGAGAAGAATGCAACCTGAAAGACTACTGGCCATCTGGAAGCTGGCAAGAAACAGAAGCTATGGTGTTAGCATTAGGTTAACAGCACAGCGCTAGGCTAAGTGAGAGTTATTTCCTTTTCTCAGCCTCCATACATTGTGCAGCCCTTCGTTCTCTTGGTCTTTCCATAATGAAAGCCCATGCCGGAGGCTTGATTTCCGTCCCCACTGCGCGCAGTGTCTACAGGGAGTGCTTGTGGAAAACTTCATACTTTTAGCAATCATTTGTGGCTAGCTAATTTGCTCTCTAGCTTGAGTTTACATTCCAGAGTGAGACACGATCTATTTTTGCAGAGTTTCAGAAACGAGCAAGCTTTTACATGACATGCTCTGCTTCCCCCCTCCCCGAGAGGCTCTGTGTCGCACCGCCAGTGCCGGAAACCACTGCTGAAGTGCCATATTTACATTTTTGATGCAAGTTCTAACACTGGTCAGCAAAATTAGTATATTTTCTCTCCCACTCCCTTTTTTTCCTTCCCCATGTTACTCTAGTGGTCTTCTCCATTTAGCTAAATCCCCTTGTAGCCTTGCTTCTTTTCTGAACGTGACAAAGATTAACAGTGTATATGCTTACATGTCAAGGCACAAAACTCTATGCCTTTTCTTTTCACCTCTGTTCTCGCTCACTCTGCTGCTAATGTGGCTTTTTCTCTGGATGTCGCTTGTAAGGTGGTGAGCGTATATAAGACATCCTTAAAACTTGTTTGAACAGGATCAACAACAAAACTTTTTGAAACTAAAAGAACAAACCATATCTTTTTGGAGTCCATGGTTTACATTTGTGTTAGGTTTAGCATTTGGCTTTGAAAAAATTATGATCACATGTAAGTGCTCTGGTTTTTCACTAACATCCATTTGTAACAGGTGTATAAAATCAAGCACATAGCCCTGCGGTCTCCATAAACAAACACTGGCAGTAGAATGGGTAATACGGTAGAGCTCAGGGACATTAAATGTGGTCCTGTCATGCCTTGCCACAGGTCAGTTCATTTCTGCTTTACTAGATCTGCAGCTGCACACAAGCCAAAGATCCTTATGTGCAGTGCCAAGCCTTGGCTGGTATGGTCAACTGTACACAGACTCTGGACTCTGGTGTTGTAAAAATGTGTGTGCATAATGCCAGCAGTAATGTTTGGTGGAGGAAGGATAATGGGCTGGAGCTGTGTTTCTAGGTCTGGTCCCCTTTGTTCCAGTGAAGGGTGATGTTAATGCTAAAGCATACAAAAACATTTTTCTCCATAAACACAAATCGAGATACATAAAAACATAATGAGTTTTTTCATAAGGAGCTCCAGTGGCCCATGCAGGGCCATGATCTAACCCAGGTGAACACCTATGGGATGAATTGGAATGTCGATTGTGAGCCAGATCATCTTGTACATCACTAATTCCTGATCTCCCAAATGCTCTTTTGACTGAATGGGCAAAATTTCCCACAGACACACTCCAAAAACTTGATAGCATTGAAAGTAATGTGCAGAGGAGTAGCATAGTATAAGTGTGACAGTCAGGTCTTCGCATACATTTGTATACATGTGGAATATGTTGTTATTCAGAACTCACATATATTATATACATAGGTACATATATGTAGTACACATAAGATTTGACCCTATGTCCTGACATTGCATAAAAAAATTGTGTGTGTGTGTGTTCCACTGGCAGCCTGCATGTTTCCTACTGTCTCAGGAGTTTATTTCAGATCCAGTACTGGGAAAGCGATTCCCCACCCGGCCAAGTGAAATGGGGGTGACGTAAGTTTATTGTTTCGTATCAATAATTCATTTGCCCTGTCATCCCAAAGCACACACGCCCACAGCAAAACACACCGACCCTCAGAACTCTCTGTGCTATCTCCTGGCAAAGTTTAGACAAATATCAGCAAACTCTGCGTCCCCCAGTAAAGGGCCACCCCCACCATCCCCTGCCTGCTTGGCCAGTTGTCCGTTTTCACAATAAACTTCTCCAATGGACTGTTTTTGTGCATGCCTTCAGGAGAGAAAGCTCATGTTTTCTTCGCTATGCTTTATCTCTATGGCTCGTCTTTTGGTTTTTCACCTTTGACTAGTCCCCCCTTCTTTGAGCTCTGTAATTCATTAAAATAAACTTTTGTCTGAGTGCGCGAGATTGGAGAGCTTTTGAGATCTACAGCTAGACGACCAAAGTAACGAGCAGGTTTGCACTGAATGAGCTAAATGTAACAGTAGCAGTAGCAGCCATCCTGAAGTCACAGTTCAAATAGTGCTGAACTGCTTGTTTCTGAACCGAACTGAAATCATCCATGTCTCTGTAAGTGTGTTAGGTGACACCATTCGAGCTAGCAGCTTGGCACCAAGGTACTTCACCAGAAGCTTCAACACCGCTACCACATTTCTCTCAGGTGACAGTTTGAACTCTCACTAAACACCCCCCACTCTGACTCATGCTGTTAATCTTAACACCTACAGGCTTGTACACTGTCTGTCAAAAGTTTGGGGACATTTTTCTGGGCTGCAGCCCATTTTACTATCTAATTACACTATAAGTTAAAACCTGCCTCAAAGCAGAACTGCTTAAACACACGTCATTAACACACACACGCACACACTTATATATATATATATATGTGTGTGTGTGTGTGTGTGTGTGTGTGTGTGTGTGTGTGTGTGTGTGTGTAAAATACACAAAAATTATGTACATTTCATGAATTTATATTAGAATAATTTATATTCTTAGTTTGCTGCTGTGCTTGCAGGAAGCTATTTCACTTCACTGGCTCTGCAACTGAAACTAGGATTTGTTTGAAGTTTTGCAGGTAATGGAAGAGATAACAGAAGTTTCTGGCTGATGTTGATGTGTCCTTTCACCAAACACACGAAACCATGTCTTTACCATGAATAGTTTGGGAAGGACCCAGACAGTGTCCTGCAACAGTAAACTGCAATAGCCAAGAAGAGTTCTACAGCTTTATCCATCCTCAACGGCAAGAATCCCTCTTGTTTGATCTGTTGAAGTAATCAATGGAAGAAAATGACATTGTACTTTCTTTCTCTCTTCAGATTTTTCCTAATTAAAAGGAAAATGCCTTGGGTACTGATAGAACTTTAGCTATAGCTTATATATCCAGTGACCCCTGATGTATTTATTGACCAAAGGAGACACCAAGGGATTATTTCGGGCTATTATATCCTCTAGATTTTGGAGCCATTTGGTCTCCTGACAGGGAGCCGAAACACCTTACGTGCTTCTCACTTTTCGGAGCCCATATGCCGACACATTGCTGCGATAAGGAGAGTCGTTGATAAGGAAGCCCATTGATTTGGTGATAAGCGTCTTGTAACAAATGCACAACAGCGCCGACAACACAGCTCCACTTTGGCCAAACTAATATTGACAACACGAAACAGGACAGCTTTTAAACAAATATTTTCCTTTATGTTCTACCAGGTTTATTTCTGATAAGCACGTTGTTAAACGCTGTGAATGTTTTGCTTATCATAAAGCAGCTGTGTGCTAATCTGTAGGGTATATTTAACACTTAGGTAACTTTGGCCTGTTTTTGATGTTGTTAAAAGCTTATAACTGAAGCTCTTTTGGCCCGACGGTGCTTTAAACACCTGAAGGGTTTGAGAACTGCAAAGTGCTGACATCACTGGGAGAAAGTGTGTGGCCTTTGGATACATTCCCATGGCAGGATTTTAATCAACTAATTTGTAACAAAACGTTTCAACGCAGAATGACCCCAGAACATCTAACAAGCCATTAAGATCTTTTTAGAACTGAATGTGGATCTCAAATGTTGGATGTGTGCTTGAACCACAGTGTTCTGGTGCAGCATCGGGAGGCGGGGTGGCTGCTCAGTTTCTGTAAATGGAACTCTGGAGGTCCGCCAGGGAGGGAAGCGATTAGCTTAGCATGCTGTGCTCTGAGTATCCAGATAGAGCTAATTTGTGCCCTTGGGCAGAAATGTGAAGTGCCTTGACTCTCAGCATCCTGTACTTCCAGTGGAGAGGTGGCAGAAAGGTGAGGGACCTTCACACTGCCCCAGAGAACGCATTCAGTGTGTGAGAGTGTGTGCTGGTTTTTATACAATATTAGGACCAAATATAGCTTGGAACAGCCTTACATATATACCCTATTTCATATATGCCTGGGTCAAATTATGGCATATAGGTATTTACATGCATACATAACATAATATATCTGGAAAATCCCATACAGATACTTCTGTTATTAACACACACACACACACACACACACACACACACACACACATTTACACATACATACATATACATATATATGTGGTAATATAAGAATCTGTGTGTGTGTGTGTGTGTGTGTGTGTGTGTGTGTGTATGAGACATATATATTACCCTACATCCTGACATTGTATAAAAACCAACCTGTGCACAGTGGTGCTTGGTCATATTGCTGACAGACGGATAGGCCTAAGCGTGCAAGAGAGCTGTACTCTTGTCATCGCTACCGTGGGAACGGTGATGTTCTGCTGGCCTCTATCTGCAAATGATGAGTCACTGGTACACTCACACAGATCACAAAGAGTGCAGCGGGGAACAGATGGGAAACAACAGGAAAAATATATTGTTTTTCATCAGCTCAGGGGAGCCAGAGTGCACTGGAGTGCCACTTTTTAAACAGATAGTTCCGGTTCTAAAATATAAACGACTGGGTCACATTTAAAGGTGTTCAGAATCACTCAGCACACACATATGCGCATGCACACAAAGTACATTCCATATTACTGAAGATGGAAGTTATTCGGAAACATAGCATCAGTAATGGCATATCCTCTGAGCATTCGGTTGATTTGCCACTCCCACCAACTGCTAGAGAATAATATTGCTTGCAAAAAATATGCCTAAACTATATAGGTATTTATGAGTCATGAGTAGCAAAGTAATTAATTAATAGCATGTTTTTTTGTAAATATGTGTGGCACATAAGCCACATGCTGTAATTTCAAAAGAAATAACTCGACCAATAGAATGTGATCTGGAGCCACACATGTGGACTACAGGGGTGTAAAGCCCTCCAGTAGTGGGCTGTGGAGTGATGGAGATCTGTTGGGATGCACTGGAGTGGTGTGTGTGATCATCCAGCATCACTACCTGACCTCACTAATGCTCTCATTGCTACATACGATCAAACCTTCACGGCAGTGTTCGAACGGAATAGTGTAATGTGGATGGAGTCAGATATCTGTAAAATGCTCTGGAGGAAAACTGTGAAAGATGTATTGACGCTGTTGGGTGGGAGTTTGAACAGCCTGCATCTCCTGGCCTCTGCACGGCCCACGCAGTGAAGGTTATGACTGCTGTTTTGTAGGTTTAACCTGGGTGCAGCCTATCTAAACAAACCAAAGACGCTCACAGGCCTCTTTTTCTTTCGGCAGCGGCCACGCCTTCATAAAAAGCCCTCATGTCGAGAGGCGTAGGAGAAGCATGGGCTTGCCTTTATTTCCCATGTTCCGTTTAAAATCTGAACTCTAGCTCCTACACGCTGGACAAAGGAATTCAAGCCGCTGCTACTGATTTTAGCCATGCTAGCATGCCTTGTCCTAGAGATAACAGTATGTCAAACAGTGTCAGAAACCATATCAGTGAGTCCATTCGAGGTTCCTGAACTAGCCCGCATGGTTTGCGATGATGACTGCTGTATGTAAGCATTTGCTACATTAGCGCTTTATCACTTAAATGCAAAACAAAACCACCAAACATGTCTCAGCGAAGGGGAAATTTGATTTGTTTCATCGTACTATTCCTTTACCAGCGTGTGAAAGGGTGGTATGCGGTCACAGGGTGTAGAGAACAGAGTGATAATTGCAGCTTCTGACAAACAGATGATGGAAAGGTTTTAGCAGCCTCCTGCTTGTGCTTTGGTCCCTAGACACACATACACACGCACAGACACACACACACACATAAATGCATACACGCTCAACTGAAAGAGGGGTTTAGAGGCAGGACGCCACGAGACACAATGTTGACACGTGCAGAGTCGGACCCTCCTATCTGGGTCCGTCTCTGTCATTGGATTTATGAGAAATCAGACAGCCTCACTTAAAAGCCAAGCTCACGCTTGCATGCATAAACACATTCCCTTTTCTTTCTGTGTTTGTGTGTATTGTTGCTTCAGTGATGTTGACACTCTTTATAGCTGCTGCTTTGTTGTTTTTATTTTACCAGGAATGGCACTTATTGTAGCAGCTGGCAAGAAGAAACATCACTTTAAGACGATAGAGATTTTGAAACCTCTCTCTCTATTTCTCCCTCTCTCTCCCACCCTCCCTCTCTAACTCTTTAACATTTCATATTCTCTCTCTCTTTCTGGTCCTCTTTCTCTCTTTTGCACACAGTCTCCCTTTCTTATGACTACTCTATTAAATTCTGCCCCTCTCTTTCATTTGCTTTCTCTGTCTTACTCTCTTACTATCTCTTTATTTTTTTCTCTATCATATCTCTCTCTCTCTCTCTCTCTCTCTCTCTCTCTCTCTCTCTCTCTCTCTCTCTGTCTCTCTCTCTCTCTCTCTTATACATGAGGTGAGTTCAGCAGGTCCTGATGGTCATTAAGCCACTGGAGGTTGTGTCTGACGAACTCCAGGTTGTTTGATATTACTTTAGTTGTTCTGCTAAAAGATTTAGATGTGGTGATGCCAGGTTGGGACTGATGCAGAATTGTGCTCACACCATACTTCAGAATCTGACTAAACATCATGCAGTGCGATCTTAAGACAGTTATATTCATTTTCTAGAAAAGTCCTAGAGTTAACCACAGGGTAAAGTAACTTTTGTTACTTTAAAAGCAGTGCTAAGTGGAGTGATACAATTGTTGTAAAAAAAAAATTACAAATAAAAAAAACAACTAATGCGTTTCTGCCATCGGAAATAATGGCACAGTCTTTCTGGTTGTGGTTCTACCCTAGCTGCAGAATGCTGGAGGCCATGCGTTCCCAATTACATCCCAGCTTCTGATCTTCTGCAACCCTCTCATGTTCTAGTGATGAAAGAAGTGAGTACTGTTCACCTCTACCTACCAAACCCCCTGCTTTAACCCCTGGTGGCCAAATTTCCTCCATTTGACACAAACTCTTTCACTAAAACAAATTCCTGACAAATTACCACAGCATCCTACAGGAATTCCTCACAGCCACAAAAAAAGAACTTCTCTCTGGCCAGTACTGCCTGTTTCAGACCTGTGTGTGTGTGTGTGTGTGTGTGTGTGTGTGTGTGTGTGTGTCGTGTGTTTCTGTGTTTTTCCCATATCACAGGG
>JBBMFX010000141.1:17801064-17812470 GCA_037832545.1 Rhabdalestes septentrionalis | reverse complement strand
TTGATCTCTCTCTCTCTCACACACTCTCTCTATCTCTCTCTCTCTCTCTCTCTCTCTCTCTCACTCTCTCTCAGTCTCCTTCAGTCTCCCTGTCTTTCTCTCTCTGAGTCTCTCTGTGTCCCCCTCTATCTCTTTCTCTCTCTCTCCTTCAATCTTCCCTCCGCTCTTTCTGTCTTTCTCAGTTACTCTCTTCTTCTTTCTACCTCTTTCTCTCTTTCTGTCACATTCTCTTTCTATTTCTTTTCCCTCTCTCTCTTATTCTCTCCTTCATTCTCCCTTTGATTCTCTTTCCATCCTTCTCTTTCTCTCCTTTTATTTCTTGCTTTCCCTCTCCCCGTCTTTCTCTCTCCCCCACTCACTGTGTTTGTCTCCTTCTCTCTATTTCCATTTTTCTCTCTCTTCCACTCTCTCTCTCTGTCTTTCCCATTTTCTTTCCTGATTTCACTTTCTTCTTATACTTTTCTTTCTTTCGCCCTTTAACTCATTCTCTCACTCACTCTCCTTCAGTCTCCCTATCTTTCTCAGTCTCTCACTCTCTTACTCTCTGTCATTTTCCATCTCACTATTTTCATTCTATCTTTCCTGTTAATTTTTCTTTATCTCTATCCATTCTTTGTCTCTGTTTCTCTCTTTGTTCCTGTTTTATTTGTCCAGGTTCCCTCTCCCTTTCTGCTTCTATATCTTCCTCTCTACCTCTCTTTTCCCTCTATCTCTGTTGCTCTCTCTTTCTCTCTCTCCTTTCTTTCAGTGGGACAATCTATCAGCCTTTTAGCAACATCTGCAGTAATAAAAGTCTTTTTTTCTGTTAATGCTGATAATGCGGCTGCTGAGTAAACACCAAGGTGAATTCCTGTGCCTTCGCTCATCCTACTCTCCCTCACTTCTGTTGTTTTTTTTCCCTGTTCACTCATCTTTCTCTCCGCTCCTTTCAACACCCAGATCATTTGTACTCTAATTTTTTTTCTTTATTTTAAAACCAGGAGGGTGTTTATCCAAGAAATCTGTCACGATTAGTGATATTAGCCCTGGCAATTTAACACTGACTCATTTAACTCTCATTTAACAGCGACACCTCCATTATGATTCCAGACACATAAAGAGTGGACAGTGTGTTTATAGAGTGGACAGTGGGTTTATAGAGGGGACAGCAGGTTTATAGAGTGGACAGTGGGTTTATAGAGTGGACAGTGGGTTTATAGAGTGGACAGTGGGTTTATAGAGGGGACAGCAGGTCTATAGAGTGGACAGTGGGTTTATAGAGTGGACAGCGGGTTTATAGAGTGGACAGTGGGTTTATAGTGAGGACAGTGGGTTTATAGAGTGGACAGTGGGTTTATAGAGGGGACAGCAGGTGTATAGAGTGGACAGTGGGTTTATAGAGTGGACAGTGGGTTTATAGAGTGGACAGCGGGTTTATAGAGTGGACAGTGGGTTTATAGAGTGGACAGCGGGTTTATAGAGTGGACAGTGGGTTTATAGAGGGGACAGCAGGTGTATAGAGTGGACAGCGGGTTTATAGAGTGGACAGTGGGTTTATAGAGTGGACAGTGGGTTTATAGAGTGCACAGTGGGTTTATAGAGTGGACAGCAGGTTTATAGAGTGGACAGCGGGTTTATAGAGTGGACAGCAGGTTTATAGAGTGGACAGCAGGTTTATAGAGTGGACAGCAGGTTTATAGAATGGACAGTGGGTTTATAGAGTGCACAGTGGGTTTGTAGAGTGGACAGTGGGTTTATAGAGTGGATAGTGGGTTTGTAGAGTAGACAGGTGATTTAGAGTGGACAGTGGATTTATAGTGAGGACAGTGGGTTTATAGTGAGGACAGTGGATTTATAGTGAGGACAGTGGGTTTATAGTGAGGACAGTGGATTTATAGGGTGAACAGTGACTTTGTTGAGTGGACAGTGGGTTTATAGAGTGGACCATGAATTTATAGTGAGGACAGTGGATTTATAGTGAGGAAAGTGGATTTATAGTGAGGACAGTGGATTTATAGTGAGGACAGTGGGTTTATAGTGAGGACAGTGGGTTTATTGGGAGGACAGTGGGTTTATAGAGTGGACAGTTGGTTTGTAGAGTGGACAGTAGATTTACAGAGTGGAGAGTGGGTTTATAGAATGAACAGTGGGTTTATAGAGTAGACAGTGAATTTATAGTGAGGACAGTGGGTATATAGAGTGGACAGTAGATTTACAGAGTGGAGAGTGGGTTTATAGCAAGGACAGTGGGTATATAGATTGAACAGTGGATTTCTACAGTTGTTTTAATAGAGCGGGCAGTAGATTTATCGAATGGAAAGTGGATTAATAGAGTGAACAGTGGATTTATACAGTGGACAGTGAGGTTTGACATGTGGGTCTTTTAAGAGTGATAGTTAGTGATATTAGCCCGGGCACTTTAACACTGACTCATTTAACTCTCCCCTCAAACAGAGACATTAGGGTTATAGAGTGGACAGTGGATTTTAAGTGGGGACAATGGATGTAAACAGTGAGTTTATAGTGTGGACAGTAGGTTTAAAGAATAGATGGAGGGTTTAAAGAGAGGACAGTAGGTTTAAAGAGAGGACAGTAGGTTTAAAGAGGGGACAGTAGGTTTAAAGAGAGGACAGCAGGTTTAAAGAATAGATGGAGGGTTAAAAGAGTGGACAGTAGGTTTAGAGAGTGGACACTAGGTTTAAAGAGTGGGAAGTAAGTGTAAAGAATGGACAGTGGAGTGGACAGTGAGTTTGCTAGTGTTTTCACTCAGATTTTGGCACTTCAACACAGTAAATGCAGGCGCCAGGCAGATCGAGTGGCTGGTGAGGCGGACTGTTCTTTTACAGTGTGATGGTAAAGGAAATGCCTGCCGAGATGATAAATCCTGTGAAAGAATGAAGAAGACAGAGCAAGGAAAGCAGGCCAGCTCGTAACCCAACCAAACTTCTCATGCTGTATCTCACCAGCGACTCGCTGACCTTTGAGCCCTGTTTGCTTTAAGGTTACCATTTTTATGGGCTTATTATTATTTATGATTCACAAAAATTGCCCCAACCAGTTTATTAACATGCCTCTGCATAAAAGATGATAAGAGGAGTTTAAACTGCAGCTACATCATCGGCTGTTGTGGGCCTGATGCCGTCCAGGCCGGAGCTGTTATTGTTTCCAGATGGGGATGTGGAGCGAAACTTAATATTTATCAAAGACAATTTATTAATCAGGCGTGCCTACTGGGGCAGCCGTAAAGAGAAAAAAGACGTGGAACAGCACTGGGAGAGATGAAAGAGTCCATGTGATACGGGACCACTCCGACTCAATGTGCTCGGCATTAAAATATCGGGTTACCCAGGCCGCGGCACAGCTTTCTAATGAATCGCTTCGTTTTATTCGCTATGCTCCCAATCAAATGCCTCTTTGGGTTTAACAGCAAACTCGGTGTCAGAGCATATTACAGGCAGGATAACTTTAGAGGAGGGAGAGAGAGCGGAGATCCTGGGAGATATTTTATATCCCAAACTCACACAAACATCATATAACGCACTATAAGCAGCCAAACAGATCCGCCGATATGGGAGCCACCTGGGGGAAGTCAACCGATGCATCTGGAATGGAAAAATCAAATATATAGGATAGTTCCGGTTCTAAAATTACTAGCCACTTTATTAGAAACATGTACCTTGTGTTTCCACTCACTGGCCACTTTATCAGAGATCCCTCACTTGAACTTTCTCTGACTGGCCACTTTATTAGAAACCCCTACAAGTTGCTACCACAAACCAGCTGCTTTATAAAACCAGTGCTCACAGGACACCTCTGTGCTACCAGACACTGGCCACTGTATTAGAAACCTCTAATTTGTGCTTCCGCTCACCGGCCACTTTATTAGAAACATGTACTTTCATTCACTGACCATTTGATTAGACACACCAACCTCATACTTCCACTCACTGCCCACTGTATCTGAAACACCACATTTGCACTTCCACTCCTTGACCACATTATAAGAACCCCCGACCTTGTACCAAAACTATTCAGCTCTGCCAGGATCTAACCACTGACGAAAGCTAGAGCCGTATTATCACACGCTGTGCACCAACAGATGGGCCACAGTCTCTAACTATCTACCAGCCTGGTGAAGAGGTCTCTGATAAAGTGTGCCACAGTTGGCCAGTCAGATCAAAGGAGCAGCAGGGCAGGTAGCAGTGGCGGGTGTGACTTCTGGCACGGCTACTCGAAATGACGGCAAGGACGGCCGTGTCGCGCCTCAGGTGTGTGAGAGCACGCAGACGAGGGGTACCAAACGAGTGGAAGTGTCGACCTCTCACCACAAATGCTTTCCAGCACATCGCTGAGACGCACTAATGATATTACAGAAGTGGTGCGAGCGGCTGAAGGTGACAGGACAGTCAAAACTATTTATACACTGGAGCACAAGGAGCCCTGGTGTTTCTGAATGGAGGCGATCACGCCGTCTCTTTTCCGGGCACTGTTAAAACAAGGAAAATGACCTCAGCCGAGTTCCTCTGGGTGAGCGCATAAGTGTTTCCATGTAAGCCCGGTATGATGAGAATGTAAGGGAATTTTATTCATCTCATTATTTATTTTGATTCCCGTGTCTTTGCTTTGGACGGCAGCTCACAACTTTCTAATCCGTCTCCAGTCTCGTACCCGGATAGAGTTTCCAAACAGTTCTATCACGTTCCATCTCGGGGAGGTTCTACGGTGGGATTTGGAACGTCTGTACACACACGCACCCACACACACACACAGACACACAGACACACGCACACACACAGACACACACACGTGACCCATCCTTCGTGGAGGCTTGTTAATTTAATGATATCGAATTCCAAAGTTATCTCTGTAAAAATAGCCTCAAATTTTCATTGTGATTCTCTTAAAACATACTCGCCCTCAATCAAAGCCCCGTGTCTTCCTCCTCTCGGCGTCATCCAACCAGCTTCTGTTAAACACTGCAAACTTGATTAATTAAAAGAGGGGTCGCCGAACGTTGGCGGGCCCTTTTCCAGCAGCGTACGGGTGCGGGTCCAAGTAAAATTTTGGAAGAAATAACTGTTGTACATTTGAAAAATAAAACAGCTAAGCGATTAGACCGCAGGCATGTACATTAGGGAAGAGCGATCTGGAGCTTAGGCATGGCTGAGGAATGCGGTGGAGGTTATTGTTTTAGACTGGACCTGACGGATGGCATTACAAGGTGTTAGCATGTGGTGAGGTACGAATGGGACGTAGCTGCATTCTCAGCTCTGTAAAAACACAGCAGGGCTTCGGGACGGGAGTGAAAACAGCGCAAACCTGAAACCCTCTCCAATCTCCAACCTGCTAGAAGTGAGCTTCGTGTCCTGAACAAACAGTAAATATGAAAAGTAATGAAATAAAGGATTTGCTCAGGCTTCCATGGAAACACTTGCATACTCAAGTAACACAGCTGAGGTCATTTTCCTTCTTTTAGCACCATCCACAAAAGACAGAAACACGAGGGCTTTTTGTACTCCAGTGTATAAATAGCTGCCTCCATTAAAGACCTCAGATTGAGAGAATTCAGGTGATTTTTCTAAATTAATGATGTTGAATAGAACCAGGGGTCTTGATGTCTACAAATACAAATGGAACCCATTTTATTTACTCTCCAAAGCAACTTGTGAAGCTACATGTGTATTCTGTATCCTTATAAGTGAAGTTGGTGATAGTAAATTAGTGCCAAATCTGAATTTGTTTGCTTTGGGATCTAGTTTGCCTCACAGCGCTCTTCCTGTATCCCTCCACCATGAGTGGATTTAGTTTTAAACCAAAATCTTCTCAATTTCTTGGTAAAATAATCTCTCAGGCATCAGGTATTCATAACATTTCAAATAATAACTTTCTGTGAGGCAGAAGTTGGGTTCCATTCACCACTACAAATGTTATAATTTGTTAGGTGTCTTTACATTAAACCATTTAACGTTAAACCACTCAGTGATTGGATTATGCAGAAATGTTAACAATACACCATAAGGCGAGTATGTGTTGTTTTGTGGCGGGGGTGTGATGATCAGTGCTAATCAGCTCTCATTAGGTTTCAGCTATGTTTGCTTTGTAGCTGGACTTAGGAATATAATAGTGTCCAAACTGACAAAAATTTCAATAAAAATGAGAAAAGTCTTAATATACATTTGAGAGAGAATACTGGTCATCTTGAAGAGTCTTTGATTCTAGAAGTTTTTAATATTAAATGGATTTGGAACATCAGTATGAATTGAGAAATTAGCCTCTACCACTGATGACAATGGGCTCCAACTTTTGAAGAAGAGTCTCCATTGTTAAAACGTATGGTAAGGCTTTACTGAAGGATTCATAAGGCTTCATGATACCCACATACATCTTTTAGGACAACTTACAGAAACCTCTGTTTTATAAAGTTTTATTGCTTTAGTACTTGTCACAAGGCTTGCTTTCTCTCAGACTCCCCCTGGAACCTGAGTCAGTAGACACTTGTTGGAATAAGCCTTTATGAATGCCCCTTTAGCTTAATGTCAGTTGTCATAAAAGGCTCCCATAGACATCATGTGGACTTACGAACACTACGCTGCAGTAAAGTGTTACCAGACTTACAATAGCAAGACAGATGAAGGTGAAGAAGAAGAAGAAGAAGAGACGCAGCCCAGTTCTGGCAGTTTGAGACTTGCGCCTGAAAGCGTGTTGTGAAACTGAAGGAAGACTGGGTTTCTGCAGAAGAATGATGCTCATTGTTTCATTATGTTGCAACATGACAGTGTTTTAGTAGCTGGTGCGCGTTTGCCGCCTGATATCACATTGCAGGCAGCACATTGTTCTGTCTGAGAAAGTGGAGAGGAGGGAGACTTTTGGGCTTCGGCAGACATGGCGCAAGTCATGCTTTACAAGCAGATGCCAATTCTATCTTGAAAGGAATCTAATCTCAGTGTTTGTTAGGCTTGCAGATGAATAACCCATAGTCTACATATATACTGGAGACCATGACGAAATATTGAAAGATTCGCAAAAACCTTAAAGTCAAAGAGAAGTCACTTTTTGTAGTAATTGCCATCATTCATTATATCAGTTCATTATCCAGCAGGGATGAAGCCCTTTTAAAAGACCAGACTGTTAATAGATTGGAAATGGTTTAGTCAGATATTTTTATGAACATAATCTAATCATATCGTTTATAATTACAAGTGAACTAAAAACAGTGGAATAATTGTTTTCCAAGATTAACTTACTGGATTGTGCCATCTTGGACCAAAATGGCTGATTTTTTGATTAACTTGCAAATACATCATGATATAAGGACAACATTTTAGAATGAAGGCTTCAGTTCAGTTATTTATGTTCTCTCTGTGATAGGTGATGGTGCAACATGGTATTATTGTTTAATATTATTATAAACACTTGCTAATGCAGGGTGACATCATCAAAAATCTGATGATGATTTGGGGGTAGAACTAAAGTCATTGCATTTCGATGTACATTTATGCGGAAACAAAATAGTCTTTTAAATGAAATGATGAAACTTGTTGATTATAACCAGAGTTTAACAACATAAAATGGCAGTTTTCATTTCAGGTCACCTGAAGTAGTGGTGGATACTTGCCTCTGGACCAAGTGGTCATGAATTAAAAGCGTGTCTTCAGCACACCACCACCGGGTTCCTGAGCAAGTCCTTTAACCCCAAGTAGCCCCTGGGAAACTGCCCCCTGTAGTTAGGGAATGGAGTCTCTGTTAAAAACTCTAAATGAAAATAAGAAGCATAAATGTACTGGAATTTGAGAAAATCAGGGTGTGGCCAAATTCCTCAAAGATATGACAAATGATCATGCATGTGTTTGATAATTAAAAATGACTGAATACTTAAGACCAAACCCAATAGGTTCATTAGTGTACAACATCTTTAGCTTATTTTACACCAGTTAGCATGAGGCTATGTGCTTAAATCATCACACACTGATCCGTCAGTTGTCTGTAATGTGGTTCCAGACACTGTGTGACATACTTCATCTTTTATCATGGACAAAAATACATTAGCATAGCTAAAAACCATCGAAGCCTGACATCTGCAGCTGCAGTAATCTCTTGTAGCTCCAGCGCTAAAACTAAAAAAGCAAACAGACATCAAAAGTGTGTTGGCTGATCGACTGCATTTGAAGTTAAAGGGAGAAGCTGAGTCTATTCGATTCTAGCTGAACAATTCTACTCCAGCTTAGC
Source organism: Rhabdalestes septentrionalis (assembly GCA_037832545.1). NCBI lineage: Eukaryota > Metazoa > Chordata > Actinopteri > Characiformes > Alestidae > Rhabdalestes > Rhabdalestes septentrionalis. The sequence continues at coordinate 17,804,265 of JBBMFX010000141.1, read as the reverse complement.
TGTGTTTTTATCTCCGGACTCCATGACGGCTTTTATCAGTGAACCGAGCGCTCAGTGGAAACACTGCTGCACCACAACAAAGGGCCACTGCTCGTCCGCACTGCAGTGCCACCCTGCTCCTCAGCCAGGGCCTGACTGACACATGTTTTGTCTGGAGCCGTTTCTTCCAGACACCTTGAACGTGAAAGGTGAGAAGATGGGAGTGTGTGTGGGTGGGTGTTTTTTTGGGGGGGTGGGGGGGGGTTCATATTTCAGAATGAATCTCTCTAGTAAAATGGGCATCCATTTACATAAAACTGAACATTAAAAAAATTTACTCCTGAAGATTAGGGTCAGAATTTGGACTGGCCTTAGAAGTCCTGTATACATGAAATTGTGTATAAATAGTTTAAAAAACACCACTGTTTCACTTTTGGTAGGTACACACCACTGCATTTCAGGAACACCCCACAAGACCTGTTGTTCTGGAGCTGCCCTGATCCAGTCAACTAGACAATATCGTCCTAGTCACTGATGTATTTTTCCTGTTCCCAACATTAGAACTGTTCAGAAATATATCCTTCTCTTTGACAGGTACCACTGTAAAGAGATTATCAGTGCTGTTCACTTCATCCATCAGACATATAGACTCACACACGCATGCACATACATACACATATAGACATTTATATTGCATATGGGACTCTGTATGAACCCACAGTAGAACCCATGGTTCAGGTCAGCTTATTAAAAAACAAAGCAGTGTTCCCAATAGGTTAGAAAAATCTTGTGTGTTGAGTTTGGGTCGTTGATTAACAGATCTTTTTGTGGGCGGGGCAGGTTGACTCATGACGAATTGGACGGGTGCGGGTCATTAAAACCTGACCTGTGCATCACGACCCTACAACCTGACACTGTGTAAAAATAAATGTGTGTATGTGCATGTGCATGTTCTTTGCTGAGAATATTTGGCCAAGGTTACCCACGTTGCTCTTGGAGGACGATCAAACTGGTCCTGAGGCCCTAGTGGTCCTCGTTGGTCGTTCTTCTGTGTCCCACTGGTTTTATTGTGTTTAGAGTTTTAGATAAACTCCCACTCTGGAGGAGAGGTGACTCCTCGCCGTGCCGCGTTTGGTGCTCTATTTATCCTCGAGCGTATCTTTGGAGCGACGTTGGGTCTTGGCGTGGAGGTAGCATGGGGGCGTCCGCTCTGTCACCGCACATTACTGTAAAGCCTCCCGACCTGGCCTTGGAAGGACTTCAAGCAGGCCCGGAAATACGGAACTAAGTAAGCATGTTGTCATGCTTTGCATTGTCCTCTTTTTTTCTTCTGTGTTCGCTTATTAGCTTATTCTGTAAGTGAGCTTCAGCGAAGACTGAGCATGTTTCCACTCACATGGTCACAGCATGCCGGCTTTCAATCCGAAACAGGCTTCACACTTGACTATTGAAGCTGATCTTTTCGGCCTTATCTCGTGTGGAACTCTATGTAATGCCTGAAGGACCAGTCTACATATTTACACACTCTTCTGTCCACAAAACCCCAGGGCATCCACTCTACAGTGTGTTGAAAAGACTGTGTCCACTCAAATGTGCTTAATTGCAATTAACTGTATAAAGTTCATATTAAAACATGAGGCCCTATGGGAAACATTCCTTAGGACTACCATGATTGATTGTGAATATTTACTCAAAATAGTGATGTTAATTATGATCATTTACTCAAAACAAAAGGAAAAATAGCGATTCTTTGTTCCAAAATGTGATTAAATGTGATTGTTGACTCAAAGCAATGTGCTTTTCTTTACAATGGCAATTGTTTCATCAAAATATGGAAATTATTCAGTGTGTAATTGTTGGGTCACCCTTAAGTCAAGGTAATGAAAAGAGCACGGTTCAGAATAACACATGGTCATTCTGATATGAATATGCATTATGTGTTAATAAGGGAACATATGGCCAAGGTTAAAACACACATGTAAAGATATTTCCAGATCTGCAGCCATCTTTCAGGATGAGGCCTCACAGCCGTACAGTGCGGGAGGAAGGAGTCATGTTTTAACAGAAACCCGTCTGCTTTCTGCCTTTTTTTAACTTGTGGAGGGGAGGTAAAAACAAACAAAAAAAAAGATGGCACAAATTCCTTTTCTTCCCTCTACATTAATCCAATTAGCCAGCACCTGCAGGGCCCTCTCCCTGCCAAATCCTCTCCACCGCCGCCTCCTCCGCTCCGTCCTTCCATCATCCTCCCTCCAGAAATGGTTTAGCAGGAGGAATAGAATAATCTGTCAGGCTGCGAACACGGCTCCGGTTACACACCTGCCAAACTGTAAGCTCAAAGAATAACACCCAACTGTTTTGAGGTATTCAAGAGCGGATTAGAGTGAATCTCAGGTACAAATCCGCCGCCGGCCTAAAAAAAAAAGTCCATCCGCCTCCAGGCCGTCTTTTTCTGCCCCGAGTTTCTCAGCAAGTCTGAAGGTTACAGGAGACTCAGCTGAGAGCCATTATCAGAAAGATGAAAAGGTGAGAACGGTTGGATCTCCACATATCGCTCTCTTTGTCTCTCTCTCTCTCTTTCTTCCCTTGCCTCTCCTCTTCTCTAGCTCTCTTTCTTTCTTTCTTTCTTTCTATATCTCCCTCTTTCCTTCTCTCTCGTGCTTTTGCTTTGACTCTCTCTCTCCTTCTCTCCCTCTCTTTCTCTCTCTCTCACTCGCTCTCTCTTTCTCTCTCACTCTATCTCTGCCTCTGTCAAACTCCCTCCCCTCTCTCAGTCTTTCCTCTATCTCTCTCCTTCTGTATCTCTTCTTCTCCATTTCTCCTTCTTTCCCTCACTCTCCCTGTCCTTCTATCCTGTCTTTCTCTCTCTCTCCTTCTCTCCCCGATTTCTGTTCATTCTTTCTTTCTCACTCTCGCTCTTTCTCTGTCACATGTTCTCCCATCATTGTCTCTTCCTCTCCCTCTCTCCTTCTCTCTCTCCCCATCCTTTCTCACTCTCTCTTTCTGTCCCTTTCCTCTCTCTTTCTCTCTCTCTCTCTCTCTCTCTCTCCCTCTCTTTCTCCCTCTCTCTCTCTCCCTCTCTCTCTCTCCCTCTCTCTCTCTGCCTCTCTCTCTCCCTCTCTCTCTCTCTCTGCCTCTCTCCCTCTCTCTCTCTCTCTCTCTCTCTCCGTTGAGTAAGCGCGATGCCGTCTGGCTCGAGTTGCGACTGTCTGCACCTTGAGT
>JBBMFX010000141.1:17783867-17793994 GCA_037832545.1 Rhabdalestes septentrionalis | reverse complement strand
GAGAGAGAGAGAGAGAGAGAGAGAGAGAGAGAGAGAGAGAGAGAGAGAGAGAGAGAGAGAGATAGAGAGAGAGAGAGCAAGCAGAGTGACAGCAGAGGCACTCCAGTCTGCTCTGATTAATCATGTGGGACGGTTCTGTAACGACAGTTAGATAAACAAACACCTCCTCTGCTCTCGGGGGTCTGTCTGAGCAGACTGTGATCCCCGAGGGAGGTCACACCACTCAAGGTCTATCCCGTCTGACCCCACCCCCGGTCACTCCAGACCACAGCTCACTACTGGATAACTGTTTCTGCCTCATAGATTCACTGAAACTAGTGGAAATTCACAGATTCAAAACTTCCACTCCAGACAACAATGGTGTGTGTGAGTAGAAGAAGGGATTGATTCTGATGTGACAAATGGAATGACATTGTGGAAAAAAAACACTTTATACTAAGTGTCTCTAATAACTATCGTATCATCATATTAACAATGCAACTACTGGCTACATTCACTGTTACAGCAGGAATACAGAATGTAAATGCAATGTTTTTGTACATTTTTGGAGAATTAACTATGTAATTACATATTATTAATGCATTAATACAGTACATATTATTAATAAAAGAATACAATATATTAAGTAATTTACCTTCACATAGTGTTGTTTAAAGATTTCTCCAGAAGCTGAATGATGAAACACACCGTCTTGATAAATCTTTATATTCTAGAGCTATAACTGTCCTTACCAGTTGATATAATTATGTATAGTTATGTATACTATGTATTGATGGCTATAATTGTAAGTGATGCAGAAAAATATAAAAATATGTAAATATTTTTGCCTCCACTTGCTATTAGGTGTCCTTAATAATTGTGTAGTTCCACATTAACTATGCTTGCAATAAAAATGTAATTACTGAACTTCCTGGCTCTCACCAAGCCAGTAAAGTGTAAAGAAACTCAACATGCAGCTGCGTTCAGGAACTATGAATGCAGTGAGACACGTCCTTTTTGTAAAATAACCGATCATAACATAGTGTCTGTTTATGAGCCTGCTGTGCATTTTGCATGGTGTTTGTTTCTCCATATTTGTGTTTCTCCTCTTTTAGTCCCTTTCCAGTCACATTAGCTGTGTTGACTCTCTCTCCTACACATGGTTTGAAGGTGACTTGACCGTCCATACTCTCTCTTCTCATACATTCCAATTTTTTTAAACGATCAATACTTGGTCCCTTTCCAACTACTTGCATTGAACATCATCAGATGTTTTGATGTTGGAACCACTTCCATATTTCAAAAGTTGTAGTTGGAGAAGAGCTGCTAAATTGAATGGAAAAATGATAAGAATTAAGATTTAGAGTACTGAAGCAATCACATTAATAAAATATCTCTCACACACTTATGTGGTCTAGAGTGAAAGGGCTGACAGAACCTGCTTTCCCTTAGGGATGTGTGTGTATGTGTGTGTGTGTGTGTGTGTGTGTGTGTGTGTGTGAGAGTTAACTTTCTCTGTAATGAAATGGTGCACTGCTTTTTTAGCTCATGTGTAAGAAATGCAGAGAATCTCCCAGTGAAGCAAAATCACAGCAATAAATCTGAGATAAAGAGAGAGTTTCTCACCTCGTCCCTCCCGCACTCCTGCCGTTTACAGCCCAGAGGGAGGAGAGGTGAGTGTGGGTCAGCCCAGAAAGACCCCCTCTACTGCTGCCCCCACCTCTGCTTATCTACCAGCACTGCTGCTTCACAGGGATGAACTCAGGGCTTTCCATGTCTGGACACACATTTAAAACTTCCATTTCAGGACCCATTAAATAAACTAGTAAAATTAAAGGCTCTTCACTTTTACTCCACATGCTTCAACCAACAAACCCAATAATCCTCATTAGTCAATCATGTTTAAATCCAAGTGCAGAAGTCTGAACATACAAACTGCATGTTTGGTGCATGAGCATAAAAACATTACTGTGTGCAATGTGTGCAGATATTTCGTGATAATCAGATTTTGATGGAAAGTTATTTGTGTGCATTTTTTTCATTGAAACAGGAACGTATTCAAACTTCAGTACCGAATATAAATTCAGTGTGTAATGGATTTATGTAATTAGCTGTGGAATTACGGAATTCATGTAAATACTTCAGTATTAAAATAGGCAACATTTATGAAGCTAATTGATGAAAATCAAATTGGATGGATTTTTTAAATCAAGAGTAACTGTCCTTATAAGCTGCAATAATTCTGAAAGGCTTACAATCACTCAAATTCTTTGATCCATCCAATTTAATTTTCATCAATTAGCTTCAAAATGAACCCTTTAGAAATACAGCATAAATGTTGCCAATTTCAATACTGTAGTATTATTAGTAGTGAATCATTTGATAATAATTTAGATAAAAATGCCATCTTTAGGACCTCTCTATGCACTCATGTGTCAAACTTTAGTCACCCCTTATTCACCGATTCCATAATTATTCCATAATGATCATTTTGAAATTGCATTTAAATGTTGTATCTTCTGTTTAAAAGTGCTTCTAGAGGGAAGCTTCAATATAGTACCAGTTTATACTGATATATACGCACAGGAGTGTAATGAGTGTATTTGCCTCAGAGGATGTGTTTGACCATTGTGCCTAAACTTTTACACATGACTGTACTAAGAGGTCTGAAAAGCCTGAGATCAGCAATGAAATACTTTATCAAAATTAGCAGAAGTTTCACTACAAATGATTTTGTGAACAAAGTCAAAATGAGAAGTTTTCGTAGACTTTCGTAGAGTTTCATTTCAAAAACAATAGCCAGTTGTACTTGAGAGTCACCTGGCCCCCAAAAACAACTGACATTCCTGGACGAAGACATTAACAAGACGAATGTCATACAAAGATACATTTATAATAAATTAAGTGGATTTTTTAAAAGAATTTCTCTTTTGTTTTTGTTGTCTATTTGTTATAGGCCATCGATGTGGTCACAACTTTTCCCCTGTATTATATTCAGTAAATATATAAATATAAATAAATATATAAGTTGCAGTCCGTTCTACAGTGTAAATGGAGTGGGCGTGTCAGTTCCATCCTGACCTTCGCTGTGTTCAGAGTTGCTGGAGCTTCACCGGGAGCTGATCAGTCATGAGTGACAGGTGGGGGTTTTGTGGACATATTTTAGTGAAATGTAAGAAAAATACAGTCCAGAGTCAAACAAGTTTCCCATCTTCCTATGACCCTCCAAAGCTGTGTTTTATGTTTGTCGGACTGATAAAAGCCCAGATTCATTACAACTCTTTCTGGCACATAATGCACTTCAATTTGTTCTGATCTCCAGGAAAAACAAACCAAAATAGCTACTGATGCAACTCCCTCACCCCCCCATTCATACTACTCTGCAGCTCGCTAGTGGAACACCACCCACCGTGATAAATAAATACTCTAATACTAAGGTAATTGTAAAATAAAATACAGTGATAACATACTATTAGTTATGCATGAACACAGCACACCACCGCACACAGTGTGAACCGTCTGAAATTCTCTCTCAGCATTTAACCGTTTCACCAAGTGAAGCAGGGGGCAACCACCATTGAGGGGGCGCCCCAGAAAAAGTGTGTTAGTGAGCGGTGTGTGAAGACAGAACCTTACTCAAGGGTGCCTTAGTGGGACTTAAACCTATGAGCTTCTGATCACAGGGACAACTTCTCATAATAATGACAGTAGCAAAATAACGACCGTAATCCTAAATAAACTACAGTTAATAATAACAACAAAAAACATTTTATTACTAAAAAAACCTTTTATTACTATTATTATTATTAGAAGTAGTAGTAGTATTAGATTATTATTAGATTTCTACTTCTACTAATGCTACTATTAATAATAAGAACAAAAACTTCAGTAACAATAAAATGAAAACTTCTGTAATAATCATCAGTACACTTCTGTAAAAAGTCATCATTGTCGTCCTCATCATCATAATGCATTACATTTGTGTTTGTTTTTAATAAGCCAAAATCAAAAGACTATGAAGAAGCACATTAACAAAAACTACCATTTATTAACATCCTCTAATACTTATAGTTTCAAATTAACTGCACATGGGCTAAATATTTGTTTGTTTTAAATATCACATAATAGATTGGTTCTGATACACTGTCACTCCTACAGTTGGCCTAATTTTAAGAAAGTACGAGTACTCCCACAGTGTAGTTATTAGTGTACCTGTTACTGCCACACTGCAGCTGTCCGCTCTATTACTCTCGCAATCGGGTTTGAGAAGATGAACTGTTGCAGCTTTTGAGATTCGCTTGCATGACAACAGTGAAAAAAGTCAAGCCGATACTAGTAGCTGCACTACTGTGATCATTGGTCATTGTACTGTGACTGCATTTGTTGTTAATGTGTAACGGCCCAGTTATTACAGACCCTTAATAAAAAAGCGTTACCACAATATTTAGATTGTAGTGGCAAAGCATTTCTGACTTTCTCTTACAAACTGGTATTTCTTTGGTATTTACAGCATAATTTGCATATTGGATCACCCACTTTCATTTGAATTCAAAAAGACCTGCAAACAGAAAACTGGAGCTAGTAGACACCAGTTCACCAGTTCAGTTTGAACCCTTTCAAATATTTTAGTCCTTTCTTCAGTTATTGCATGGAAATCAACACATATAAAGTTATTCTTCATATAATGTTAATTCTTTTGATTTTTGTCTGAAATGTTTCTTGATACTATTGTGCATTTAATGTGTTTCTGAATTTACTGAGATCAGGAGGGTTAGTTTCTGAAAAATACCTTTTAAAAGGGTTTTAGTTCTGTGTTCCGCAGGCTGCTGGCCTCCTGAACTGTAATAAAAACTGAACTCTTTTGTCACTGAAAGGCGAACGGAGGGAGATGAGACCATTTGGTCCTGTGACTCTCCTTATCTGCAGAGGTTCATTCAACCCTTACATGCAGTGAGATCCTAGTCATAGATGTTAGATAAGAAAAGGAACACACACATGTCCTGCTATCTCAATGGTCCTAATCCAGGGAAGGAACTTGTGAACTCTTCTGACATCAAAGCCTCCTAGCTCCATGACCACCAATCCTCATCTGGCTGCTTCACTTACAGCTCTCCTACTGAGAACTTATTTCTGCAGTGACTGGCACTTTTTGTTTCTTATGTCTGGCCCCTACAGGATAACTGGACCAATTTACAGACAAATTTACCCCAAAAACAGTTACAAAAGATTCCTAATTACTGTCAAGTTTTGATCAGTGAGTGTAAGTACACACTGTTTCTAAGAATGAGGCCAGGGAGTGACAGCACAAGTTGGAACTTTCTAATAAAGTGGCCAGTAAATGGAAGCCAAAAGTGGATGATTGTATTTCGAGATTCAGGATTCACGATTCTTTGTTTGTCACATCCACAGTTATGCAACATGATCTGACATGTTTCCCCAAACTGGCCCATTAGTTATTAAATTAACAGTCTAATTCATTTAGCATTAATTTAAAGTGAAAATGTAAAGAATTAAAGTAAACTAAAGATACATTTTGTGTAGTCTACACACTGTTTTCTTCTTAACTTCTACTACTGTGTGAGTTACAAGTGCAACGCATGTTTCAATTTCTCCCCCGCTTCTTTTTTTAATGAGGGTTGGGCAGACCACCTGCCTCCTTATGCAAAAAGCCAAACAAATCACAATTTTTCCCTAATGTGAATAGTGGACCATTTTGTTCTGGTGCTTAGAGAGTTTCTGGAGCAGTATGCATTTTTTTCAGTAGCCAGTGAGTGGAAATACATGGTAGGTGTTTCTAATAATGTGGCCAGTGAGTGGACGTGCAAGGTGGGTGTTTGTAATAGAGAGGCCAGAGATTGGAAACACAAGGCAGGAGATTCCTGAAGTTTGAATACATTTTTATCCACTCTGCCCTGTTTCCACTCCTCAGTGCATCGGTCCTCCTTTAGCCAACAGTAGTTGTTCAGAAGCGAGCATTTCTGAGATGACTCAAAATTAGGGCCACGGCCAACATCCTGATCGCAGCGGAGGAAATCCAAAACCGCATCATGCATGTCCGCAGCTGGATGACCACCGTGCCAGGGGAGCTGGCTTATAAAGTTCTAGCACGTATAATCCGTACCAGAGAACATGGACACTCGGTCATCCACAAGCAGCCGTCCAGCTGACCCCTGTTGCCTGCTGGCTCAGCAAGTGCTCGAGTCGAAAGCACAAGTAGTGCTTAACAAACGTGATTAGCCAGAGGCTACTCTTTCTCCCAAGACTTTTCCAACAAGCTCACCAATTAGCATCTGGAAATCACGGATGTTTGGGGTTTGGAATGATCTTCAACTTGATGGAAAATAAATCTTCACATTCAGGCTGCATGTAGCTGTAGATTGGCTGAAGAGTCGGAAGCAAGTTTATTAGCAAAATATTTTAAAATGCTTTAGGAACTTTGGTCTGTCTCAGTCTCTAGAGACGAGATATGAGTCAGACAGTCTCTAGCTCAAATGCAGTTTGAGTTCTTATCTCTACTTTCACAAGTGTAAATAGCCCACCTCCATACATATTAATTGAGGGGTGGGCATACACCTGCTTCCTCATGTGGTCTTGATGTAAATATCCTGCTAGAGACAGCCAATAAAATCACTGCTTTTACTGGTAGTTTCAGGAGCTGTATACATTTTAAATTCATATAAAGTATATGGTCCAAAAGTAGAATTCTTTGTTACAAGTAAAACAGCATTGCAATTTACTCACAATTTTCACAATGGTTATCACACAAGAGACACAACCGTAAAAAACTAAATACTGGAATACTTACATTTGAGATCTGACCAGCCTTTCTTGTAACTTTGTAAGAAATGAAATAAAACTGTCCATGACAGTTTGTGTTGTATTATGTAGATAGAATGGCTAATCTTGTGTGCCGGGTTGGATAATCTGGTAAGAAACATATGATTCATTCTCTCCATTCAGTTCTTTAGGGAGACCCTCGGAAGGCCTTGCATGGACGGAGCTGCGGTCCATCTCGCAAAACAGTTGTGACAGAAACAGTAAGTTCGGTTCCTTCATTTTCTTTATCAAGTAGCAAATGATTCCCTGATGTGGACCCCTCTTCAAACTGCCAGAACTTCCCATCCGAGATTAAAGCGGCCGATAGCAAGACTTTACGGTACATCTTGGAATAGTGTCCCAAATTGGCCTCCCACCTAACAAATCACGGTCAAGCTCTAGGCCTCAGAAAGAGACCCTCTGTTTCCTACTGGGGCATCCCTGAGGCCTCGCTGCTGCAATGAATGTTTCCTCTCTAAAACAACATGTGTTTGTATCGGGTGTCTGATGGGGAAAAGAAAGATGAAATGTCTCAGCTTACGCCTCATTACTGTGACTGGGTCCACCTGCCCCGAGAAAAACTAGGCTGACTTCACGAACATGAGTCTCTTTCATGGTCCAGTAAATAGGTCAGCTACTTCAGGATCAGCTGAACTTGCATTGATTTTACTCTATGAAAACAACATTAGCTCATAGAAAAGTGTAGGAAACTGCTTCTCTGTTAGGACTTCTCATCTATTTATTCATTTCAATAATCAGTGTTTGCTAAACACCTGCCTGTACTTCCACTCACTGGCCACTTCATTAGACTTCCACTAACTGTTCACTTTTTAGGAACATCTAGCTTGTCTTTCAACTCACTTACCGCTTCTTGTTTTTCTATTTATTGGCCACTTTATAAGAAATACCTTGCACTTTCATTCACTGTCCACTTTATTAGAAACACCTACATTATAGCTTCCTTATATAGGTGTACAGTTACAGACATTAGCGTATCTATTGCTGGGCAGTTTATCAGCCCCATTCTAAACAATATATAATATTCATGTTTGACCACAGTACTATGCTAGTCTATATTGTTACTGGGATTATCCTTGTAAAGAGTGGTCCACCACCCAAAATAATCTTGCAAAGAGTGGTCCAGGAACTGACCACAGATGAAGGATGGCCTGTATGCAGTATACCAGCAGATGGATCTCAGTCTCGAGCTTTACACCAGCAAGGTTGAACTTCAAGGGAGGGAATCCTAATAAAGTGGCCGGGGCACCATGCAGCTTCTCACTAGGGGCTGCGGTATAAAAAGGTATTGAAGTTGCTCGAAATGGTGCAACTGCTGTTAAAATGTATTGTTGCATGAGTGAAAATGTTCCTGTATCTACAATAACACTGCCCGGACCCCTCCCATCGCCAGCTCATGTTTGAGAGGCTCTGGTTGGAAGCATGTTAGCGCACATGTGAAAATGATTAAATGCGAAATGTGGGATTCATAAATAATAATCTAGCTGGCATTTTGGATATGCCTGATTGCATGCTAGTGACAAAGGGGAGGTTATTTTGAAGGGCCTTCAACGTGTGATCTAAAAAAGCCTTGCTTCAGGCTAATGCACATAAAACTCTGTTGTGGTTTCTGGATGTTTGTCTCAACGCGAAAGTAGACTTCATGGTGGCTTTGTTTTGAAAGAAAACGAGTGAAAGAGGAGAAAGCCCGGACCGTGGGTGAAAAAAAACCCTGTTATCAGTGGCTCCCTGTTCTTTAGACTGGTTCTGATTTAATATCCCACGTTAAGCTAACAGCGCGCCACACAGCGACTGCCCAGGAAAGTACACACCTCCCACACCCCCGAGAGGAAAATGTTTGAAGAAACACCTTCCAGCACTCTACACTTTCATCCTTTTCACATTTCACATGTGTCCTCCGCCCAAACCATGCTGGTACTGATTATGTGCATTAGCTTTGTAGCGCTGACTCACGTTCAAAAAAAAAAAATCACAGCGCAAGTATACTGGACCTCCGCTCTCGAACAGCGTGAACTTTTAACATTTTACAGCATGGAGAGACACTACTCACGGCCTCTCAGGGGAGAGGGCCCACAAAACCGCTTTAGCATGCTAGCAGTGAGTAGTACAGTAAAAGCTGAGGAGATTTACGCAGGCGGGATCCAGCAAATGCTCAGGGTGGAGTGTCTGGCTTTCAAGGGCCTTCAAATCTCAGACAGCCACGCAGTCATGAGTTTCAGAATGAGTGAGATGTGACATGAAACCACAGCCCAATAGCACTGAGATCGCTGATATTTAACATGAAACATTCACGCACTCATTTGTCCATTAATCTATCTATCTATCTATCTTTCTATCTATCTATCTATCTATCTATCTATCTATCTATCTATCTATCTATCTATCTATCTATCTATCTATATATCTATCTATCTATCTCTCTATCTATCTATCTATCTATCTATCTATCTATCTATCTATCTATCTATCTATCTATTCATCCATCTGTCTATCCTACTGGGACAGTAAAATTCAGAATAACTGAAAGTTTTTTCAGTTCTTCCGGCAGACCTGTCCACCACAGTACATTTCCCACAGTCTCTCTCTCTCTCTCTCTCTATCTCTCTCGCTCCCTATCTCTCTCCTTCCCTCCCTCACTCTCTCTCTCTCTCTCTCCCTCTCTCTCTCCCTCTCTCTCTGGGCACAATGCCATTTGGATGTGTGATGCGAGAAAGCCCACACTGTTCAGAAGGGAGGAAGAGGAGGAGGAGGAGAGGCTGATCTGTTGAGTTTCAGCCCAAACGCCAGAGAGAGAGAAAGAAAAACTGGTAATAATAATAATCCAGTGCTTATTGAAATCAGATTTGTGTGCAGCCTGTTGCTCAGGACCCGCACAGAACACATGGCTACAGCTGGCAATCTCTCTCTATCTCTCCCTCTCCCTCCCTCTCTCTCTCATTCTCACCCTCCCTCTCTCCCTTTCTCTTGCTTCCTATTGCTCCTTCTTTCTTACTCAGTGTCTGTCTATTTCCCTCTCTTTCTGTCCATGTGTTGCTTTCTTTTCCTCTTTCTCTCTTCTCTCTCTCTTCCTTTCCTTTACACTATCTGTATCCTTTCACGCCCTCTTTTTTTCCCCCTTTTTTTGTCATTCACCCAATTTTTCTCCCCTTTTTTTGTCATTCACCCAATTTCTCTCCCTATTTTCCTCTCTCTTTCAGTCTATCTGTTGTTTCCTTTTCTTATTCTCTCTCTCTCTCTCTCTCCCTCTCTCTCTCTCCCTCTCTCTCTCTCTCTTTTTCTCTATCTCTCTCTCTCTCTCTCTCTCTCTCTCTCTC
>JBBMFX010000141.1:17740511-17757092 GCA_037832545.1 Rhabdalestes septentrionalis | reverse complement strand
ATCTAGAAAGAAAGAAAAGAAAGAAGGGGAGAGAGAAAGAGAGAGAGAGAGAGAGAGAGAGAGAGAGACAGAGAATTGAGACAGAGAAGACAACAGAAAGAAATTGGCAGATATAGAAAGAAAATATGCAAACAGAGAGAGAAAAAAGAAAAGAAAAGAAAGACAGAAATATATAAAAAGAAAAAGCACAGTTTAGAAAGAATGAAGCTGGGACATTCCAAAAAAAAATCGATAAAGGAAGAGGAACATGCATAAGGATGGCGAGAGAGCAAGAAAGACAGAAAGAGAGAGAGAAACAGAGAATGACAGAGACAGAGAGAAAGAGAGCAGGAGAGAGATAGAGAGCGTGAGGGGAAGAGACACAAAGAGAGAGACAGATAGAGAAAGAGAGAGAGAGAAAGATAGACAGAGTGAGGGCGAGAGAGAGGCAGGCTGTAAAGTCCAGTGTACTCTGCTGAATTTGCTCTGTTGATTTTATGAGAAAGTCCTGGCCGTGCTGCATTAGTGAGCCAAGCTCAAGAGCGCTGACCTCGGGGAATTAATCAGCGAGCCCTGCCACGGAAGCTGCGCGCAAACTCTAAGTCTGCGTATAATAAAAAACAGTGGCGAGACATCATTTACATTTCTGCAGGGAGAGGGAAAACAAACGGTAAAGAATGGCTCTGGGGGTGAGCGCATGTTTAGTGACGGTCTCCAGTACACAGAGGCCCCTCTCAGCCTTCCGTCCCTGTCCTTTTACAATAAAACATGTTTACAGATCACTTAACGTACTTCAGAACCCTCTATTTACAGCACTTTAGATCATCCAAACACTTCAGCCGCAGAGAGTCTAGCATTTCAGACTGGGCAATGGCAAAAAAAAATGTGGCTTAAGAGGCCCAGGCCACTACTGGTCCCACTAAAAATAACCTTTAATAAGCTTTTTTATGTTTCCTGGCTGTGGGTTAAGCCTAGGCTTGGACTAAATTGTAGAACATATGCTGATTCACCATTAATGTGGGTCTGAGAAACCCTCCCTGAGTGTGTTTTAATGGTGCTTGTTACATTAAAACCAAGTGGTCTCATTTTATATGAATTGTCTCTAATTGTTGTGCAGTTACGCATTAACAACACATGTAATACGGATGTGGCTACAGGTCATGTAGCTGGATTACAAAAGTGCAGCATTAATAATTACATGGTTACACTTGGAATTTCATTAAACTGCATTCAATGACAGGAATAAAAACTGAAGTTTGATCTTTTAACAGGAAACTGTAATCCAAATGTAATACATCTGTAGTTACACTGTCATTGCATTATGTGACACAATGTTAGCATGTAGCATAACCAGAGGATGTTTAGTTTGTGTTGCTGAACACCGCAAGCTAATATGTAATGTTTAATAAACACATAAGGTCGACATATGTACAGGTAGGGGTTGAAAATAAAGGCAGACGCATAACACTAGTTTTATTTGTTTTTCAGTTTTTCTACTTTCTTGCTCCTTTTTCGTTTTCGTTTTCTTGTTTTTTTTCTTTACCCTCTTCTTCTGTCAGATTTGCTATCTAACAGATTTGCTAACCAGTTCCACAGTTTTCGAGATATCAAAGTATCAACTTCAGATTGTTTGGTCTGATAGGAGGTGCTTTAAAATCAGACATACAGTTTCTGAATAGGACCATTTTTCCATAGGAAAAGTTACATCCCATAGGAATCAACAGTGTGTAAATCTTACAAACACACTTCCATCACCCTGTCAAAGCCATAACAACCACCTGGAACACCATAGCAAACCACCAAGCAACCACCAGAGATACCATTCCAAACAATGAGCAACACAGTGGCAACTACTTGGAACACCGCAAGGCACCACCATAACCACCCTAGAAACCTCCAGAGATGCCACATGAAGCTGGGAACTCTGCATGGTCACCTGGTTACATGTGGAATGTTACTGATAGTGGTCTAGGTCAATGTTTCTCAACCTTTTCAAAATTATGACCCACATATCTATCACAGCATATTGCCCACTTTGCCACATTAGATGACATTAAATAAACAATTGTGGACCAATGGACTGTCTCGATTTTGGATTCGCGGCCCAGTCAACAGCACTCGCGGCCCACTGGTGGTCCCCGGCCCAGTGGTTGAGAATCCAGGGTCTAGGTGATTCCAACCATACGAATAGTAGGGCTGGGTTAAAAAAAATCTATTAATATCGATTTTCTTTCAAAAAATATGATATCAATTCTTAAAGTCACGGATCAATCTTTTCCTGTTGACTATGCACTACGTTTTTAACCAGTTGTTGTCAGTGTTGTATTAACACTGCCATGGGTATTTTTATTCAACCAATTTTATGGTTACAGTTGTTCAACCACTTTTGTGGTTATCATTCCACAGTCAAATAGACATTTTCAAAACAGGGCATCTAACTCTGTCATTGTTATGAACATAAGAATTTAAATTAAACCTGGAAGTTCTTTTCTCCCTAAATTCGTTTAACGCTTGACTCTCCCTCTCTCTCAGTTCCTCATACACACACACACACACACACACACACACACACACACACACACACAGTGTTCCACTACAGTTACAGTTATTCATGTTATTCATGTACAGAAGTTGTTTTAAATTAAATATACAATACTATAATGCGGGATTGAAAGAATTATAAAATAACCACTTATTGTCCACAGATATTATTGCAGTACAGTCCATCAACATGGAGATATCCTCCACTCAAGTCAGTCTATAACCAAGCCAAACTAGTATTAACACAAAGAAATCTGTAAATAAACCGATATTGAAACGAATAGAATCGGATCGAGAATTGAATGGGATCATGATCTTCTGAATCAGAAATGGATCGATTCAGGAAATCTGAAACAGTACCCAGCCCTAATGGATAGATTGTCTCGTCTTCTTTTCCGTCTTAATGGTTTTGTCAAGAATATTGTGATGTAATCTATTGTGTTGCTGCTTGTCCTCAACCTAGATCTCCAGTTTCTTTGTTTGTTCATTCAAATAACAGGAGAGGCTTGATTTGGTCAGGGATTCATTTGATCGGTTTTCCTATCCATCCAAGGTTCTCTCAAAAGTCTTGGCCAGTAAAGGTATCATCGCATTTCAACATGGACCGAACTAAATTGTTCTCTCCTGAATAAATTTACTGTTTGATTTATCCTCACACAGGTTTCTCACAAGACCCTAATGGACCTCAGTGCTAAATAATGTCAACATGAGTGTGTGACTCCAGTGTGCCGGATTAAGTGTTTTAAGGTAATGAAATGTAGTAAGAAGAATGAAAGAAAGACGGAAAGCAGGGAGAAATCAGAGACAGGCTGTTAGAACCCCAGAGGGAAATTTGAACCTGACCAGAGTCCAATGTATATTTGGGAAATGGCGTCTGACAAATATTGTAGGTTCTAATAGGTGCATGAGCTGTGCCTTCTTACATGGGTAAAAATGGAAAGATGTTCTTTAAACCTGCAGAACTCTGAAGTACAGCATATATGCAGATACGTTCATTTCTGTCCCTAACTGAGTCATGCCTAATTGTACCCGGTTATACTGATTGGATACGGATGAGTGTGGCATCACTGGGGATCAATCCCCAGTATTTAAACAGCGGAACCGGTCAGCTGCCCAGAAACAGCCGCTTGTTTGCATTGGGCCCAATGTGGGTTAAGGACCCCCACCACATACTGTGAGAGCACATTGTTCCCCCTATATATTCCTAATTTAAAAACTCTGGCCCAAAATACGGATGTCAGTATAAATTCAATACACTATGCTATAAGCCAATATAATGCAACGAAAATAACATTTTAAATCATCCCACCGTGAATCATTGAACCATCTCAGGCTTTATGTTATGGTCAATAATTGCCATTTGCTGAACATGTGGAGGCAAGAGGTAGTTTCCAGTGCTCTGACTGTGTTCAAAGCACATGTTGTTGTCCCTGTAATGCTAACCGGCCCGCCGCAGTCGTTACAGTGGGAACAGCCTGTAACACACAACGATGTTTAGCTATCCCATGGTAACTGTATCCTCCCAAAATTTCCTTCTCCTTTTTAATTGGGGTCCAGCTTCTCTTGCCCTTTTCCCATTGAGCTCCTTCGCCATTTCATTTCTGCGTGATGTCACTTCCAATCCTGCTTGCGCGGCCTGATCACAGCGGCGCTCAAACTGCACAAATTCACTCATGTATTCCCTGCAATAATAAAAGCAATGACTGTGGGTCGTATATTAACATAAGGAAGTATGAGGCGAATGGTAAAGACTTTGTGTGTGTGTGTGTGTGTGCGTGTGTGTGTGAGGGAGAGAGAGAGGTTTGGGAAATCTAAACTCTGCTGAGCTAAAGTCGCAAAACCTTAACGCTGCTCCTTAAGGTCAATTGACCCCATTACAATAACAACAGAGTTTTAATAGCCAATAAAGACGGAGAAGGAGGCACTGTCTGTCCTACCAGCATCTCCGCCGTGACCCCATTGGCAGTCATCCGACACGGGGCTTTTATTAGCTCATATGTTATTGTAGTTGATTAGATAAATGGGAGGTGATGTATGGCGTTGGGTGAACGCTGTAATTGACAGGAGAGCTCGGAGAATGTGGGACTTCGGGTCATGTTGGGCTTCGACTTGACAGGAAATGTCAGCTGAAATGCCTTTCAATGGTACCATCAGGTTGTGTTTGCACTGGGGGATAAAATGCAGTGCAAGCTCTTTGTTAGCAGCCCATTTTTTTCAATCACAGCATTCACCTCAGCCAACAGTATAATTCTCTTTAAAAGAGAATTCAATTATATTTTCAAAAATTCCGGACAATGAAGGAGTTCAGATCCTAAAAGAGTGAGTTTGGTGTGAAATGCTCCATTGTGGAGAAAATTGCAGGATTGTTCATAGTGGTGGTGAATGGAACCAGACTTCTGCTTCAAAAAGCTCCCTCACAAAGTTTAACATGAAATGCTTATGAATGCACTGCCTGACTGCTGTTGTTTTGCCAGTTTTAAGAAGCTTTTGGCCTATAACTGAATTCATTAATGGAGGAGGGATGGATTCAGTTAATTGTGAGGCAAACTATTCTCCAAAGGAAAACTCAGAGTTTACCTCTCATCAGTGTTCCATTTAAACACTCAGAAGATACGTGTAAGTTCACTGGTGGGTTTAGATCATAAATAAAATGGCTAAATTTGGTTGTAGACCCCTGGATTTATTCACCTGGTTCCATAACGTCTGAGTTTTGTAGACAGTACAGCCGGGCATTTTGGTGCATGTAGCTGCAGACTACCACAAACACATGTGTTCCTTTTTCCATGCCATGTCTGTTGACCATTAAATATAAGAACGCAGCCAAAAAAAGAATGACTGGCGTAAACAAGCTCACTCCGCCCATGCGTCCACCTCCGAGGGCTAAATAAATAAATTAAATGACAAGCATGCATGAATCACTGCGGCTCAGTAGCAAAATTTATGGGTCTCTGCTCACCAGGCTTAATTCTGTCCTATCGGGTTTCATATTCTTGTCGTCGGTCCAGCACATTAGAGCATCGATTGAGTATGAGCAGAGTCATGGGCCATTTTAATTTGATTACATTTGTGTCCCGTCCAGCACCACTTCTTTCAGCTGATATGATTTTCATGAAACTTTAAATGATGCAGTTATTTTGTCAGTCGCGGCTTGGCCCGATCTCCCCGTCTCTTTCTGCAAAATGTCATTTGCGGCCCCGGCGTATCGGATGTCACATAATCAACCCCCAAAACACAAGCTCAAATGTGTTTTGTTCATGAAAATAATTTGATAGACATTGACACAGCATGGAAACATGAAAATCTAACACGTTAAATAGCTACAGGCCCACCGAACCCCCATCGCTTCTCTGCAAGTGTGTGGAGCCTTTTTACGTCAATGTCAGACCATCTGAGATGGTATTAGAGCACGCGGTTTAGAGGCTGACATTCGTTTAGCTCTAAATCACCCCGTGTGGAGCTGTGGCTGCTAAACAGCTGGTGTCAAAGTGTCTTCATTGGTGTGAGAGTGGTTTTGGCCTAAGTGATTCGCTGACATCACTACAAGCGGCTAAATGAGTGGCATCAGCAGGGCAGGGAATGCTCAAAAACATGCTTGTTTGTATTAAAAACACAGAGAAAAGCTAAGGGTTCCCAAACCTTCAGTGGGGAGTAGCCAGCTAAGTGAAGAACTGAAATGTTGCAAAATAACGATTCAAATTTCCATCAGTTGTGTACAAATGGATAGAATTCTCTCTCCATCATGTTCATGAACACTTGTGAGAACTATACAGCAAATTTTCAGATTAGAGGCATGGAGACCCACAACTCAGGCTTATGGAGCGGAAGGAATTCTGATCACCCTTCTGTCTGGTGACCCTCAAGCATCACCACTTTGATGAATGTATGACCTTATTTCTTCATGAGTCTTTTCTTGTGCCTTGTTTGTACATGTAGACACAAAAACAGAAACACCAGATCAGGCCTGTTGCTATGGACAGGCTTCAAGGGGCTGCTCTCACCCTGTTTAGTTACTAGGCCCACCCAAAAAGTAATCATAAATGGCTGGCAGGTAAATTTTACATCAATAAATCATATTTCTTTTACATGAAAATAATACTGCTTTGCATTTTGGAAAGAATGAAATATTTCTAGATTCGGGCCAAATTTGATTAGGCCAAAGCAGCTTGTTCTACCTGGATTGTTTACCCAGAAATGTACAAGTGTACCATTATAGACTGTTACTCTTGTTTCCACCATCCACAGCATTTTCTTAATGCAGTTATGTTTACACTGAGCATATTTTCATAACCCCCTCCTTCTTTTTTATTAACTAAGAAAATTTCACTTAAAAAAGCCTAATTTCTCCACACTGGAACCAACACGGAATTAAACACACCCATAGAATTAAAAACTCCCACTACAATCTTACCAGAGATTTGAAACAAAAGGAAAGCACCTACACAATTGTGATTGGGTAATTAAAACATGCCCAGATTGTCATTAGCTGACTGGGAAACCACTACATTTCCATCTTAAAATGCTTACCCACCAAAACGTTCATCCAAGTTTCCTAAATGTATTCCATCTTTCCAGCTCTTTTTTACAACCTGATAAGCCAAAAGTTTTTTTGTAATGCTGGCCCGCATGTTTGGTGCCAGTCTCAGACTACAGTTGCATAGCAGCTGAAAGGCAGCCAGACTGAACCCTGAGAAGGTCCTACAGGAAATTTGCAGAGTGAATGCAGCTCTAAGGCTGCTGCCCTGTGTCCCGGGGCAAGGCACTTAACCCCAATCTACCCCGGGGCAAAACCCCACAGGCATGCTGACAAATGACATGCTGACATGTTGAAGGTTAGCTGTGCTGGTGTGAGGCTCCTCTCTCCATCTAAAGAAAGGTGTTTGGATGTTTTGATGGGTTTTAACCTTGGCTGCCTGGCTGGAGAGTATTTATAGAAACAAAACACCAAACAGAGGCAGACGAACGGCGGTTCCCAAATGTGTTCATTCAGTGGACACTTGTAGAAGGCGAAGCCAATCTGATAAGCGAAGAGAAACTGTCATCATTCATGGTTTAAAAGATAACAGTCTTATGTGTTATCGTAGCTCCATGTAATCTAAAACAGATTCATTGATCAATTGTTTAAACAATCCTTACTCACAAGAAATATCCAAGTGTTTAAGACTGAGCAGAACAGTCTTGGGCATTTCTGCAACAATCACACTTACAGCAAAACAACATGTTTCATCACTGCCAAGGCAAAACCTTGGCAAAAAAAGAAAAACTCCTGCTTTGTTTTTTTCATAGATTTTGAAAATGCCAGTTACTGTTTTGCTGCTGTCAGAAATCACTCTTCCACTGCATCACTGCATGATACCGGCTTGACTAGACTTGCCTTTATTTTCCATTAAGCAAATCTAATAGCCAGTATATGGTACCCAGTACTATTTTTTACTTAATCCGTTGTGTTTCCTAGGTGAGTGGATAACAAAAGCGAAATGAAAACCCTGAAAACTACTGAACAGAGACCATCATTATGTAAGGTAGTCCTTCTCTCCGCATCACTTAACATGACGCTAGTCATCACAGGCTTCTATAAGCTGACACAACAGAAATACAGTGTGTTTATTTTTAAAGTTGAAAGAACCTCCATATTATGTAAAGGCTCTTTGAAACACCTTTAAAATGGTAAAGCATTTTATGTGAAGGTTGGTAAAATTTGAGAAGTTTCTCCACACAGTATGAATCAGAGGAAAACATCTTGCAACCTCCCAGTGTTGGTGGTATTAGGTGATGGTGGATCCTAGCTAGTGCAAGGAAATGGAGACTAAATAAAAACTCCAGAAACCAAAAAAGGAATGTACAACAAGAACAAATACAGTGTAGGTTACAGTGATGTATTTATTACCTTATTTGTAGTTGTCAAACACTGTATGCTCTATAATGAAATTATTTGCATACTATTTTTATAAGCTAATTTTAACATTCATTCATTACAGTTTTGTTTTCCAGTTTTCAACCATGATGTATTCTGGATGTTTATTTATATTTTAACTTAAATCTTGATGTCGTTCAATTTGGAAACAATGGGCTTACAGCCTTATAGAAATTATCTAAAAGCTATGAAGCACAAAAAATTCATTAAAAACTTAAAAACTCACATTGGTTTTGTTTTCTCAAAAAACATGATGAAACCTTTTGAATGAAACCTTCTGAACAGTAGTGTATGGGGGAGGCGTGTGTGTGGGGGGGGGTGGGTTCTACCCACATGAGGTTTGCATTCAAGTGTTAAAGGTGGACAAAAAAGCAGCGTGACACCTTAAGTATCGTCTGCAGAGTTCATGAGTGTAGAGACCTTGTTACCATTTATCTAGTGGTCACGGGGTCGCAGACTTGCTGTTCTGTCTTGTTTTGTCTGAGCTGCGAGAGCCGGGTACCATATTACTACACCTTTCCTCCAGGGTCAGGGGTCCTTCACCAAGGCCGCGAAATCCAAACAAACACAGCTACTTATTTTAGGCTTCTAACTTTCTACACGTCCGTGACCTCTTATATTGTGAGTTGATTGAGGTGAAGCGTTGATGAATAACCTGGTTTCCAGTTCCAGGCCTGTCAGTCTCCTTCTTTGAGTACTTGATACCTGACTTGTTGGTCCATGAATTTAGCCTTTTAAAGGTGAACACGATGTGTTGTGGATGTTGGCTTTCCGAATACAATGCACCCAGTTAGGTGCAAGCATGTATTATGAGCCAGTATAGGAATAAATGTTACTAAAATATTTAAGGTAAATATGATCCTGTTCAGATAAGCAGGTCAGATTGTATTGTTCTAAATATTTGACCGTCTAAACATAAAATCGGATTTTTTCCATGTGTCCTGGAAAGCCACAAGTGGTTTCAGATCTGAATCAGATCTCTGGACATGTGACTTTAAAACGTAATGTAAAAAAATGTACAAACTTGGTAAATTCAGACATCACCAGGCCTGGTATTCATTAAGCAGCAATAAGGAAACCACATCCACAAGTGAGCTCCATCTTAATGAAAAGTGGGATGAAGGTTGAGAAAAGTTCTGGTGATGTGATTTTAAGGAAACAGTTTGACCCATTCAAGTGATTACTGTGTTCTAGAATTCACTGCCTCATAGTTCTGGTTCTAAAGAATTCCTATTAGGACTCGAAACATGTCTTGGCTGACCGACTCCAGCTGCAGCCAGTGCAAACTAGTGTAAATAAGATTTTATCAATGTTGTTGGACTATTCCTTTACACCCGTGTAACAATGGATGTGAAAAGAATAGCGAAAATGAAAGATTCTGAGGCTAAAAGGCTAAACAAATGTCTCTTCACTCAGTGGGTCTAATCCCATCTCCCTCTCTCAATGTTCTCTGTCTCCCTTGACCATTTAAAAGCTAGGAAAAAAACATCACTGTGAGTATCTGACCTCTTAGGAAAAACCCACTGGTCATCATAAAATAAAATAATAATAAAAAAAGCTTGGCCAATGTCTCCTCTGCTGTGGTCCAGCGTGAGAGAGAGAGAGAGACAGATAAAGAAACATTCTCCTTCACTCCCCTGACCTCTTCATGGCCAGTGATAAATGTTTTTATCATGGCTGAGCAGAAATGTCAGAGCAGGTCCGGCCGGCCGGCCGCTGGGGAAGGCCTCTGGCCAACTCTCGAACACGGCTCGGTGCAAAACATTTCAATAAAGCCGTAAAACAACAGTTTTTTATCAGATCTCTGGTGAGCCGCGGCAGAGAAGTGAATCTTTCTTCTCAAGAAGCACCAGCTTGACAAAGCAAAGGAGCGTTCGCTCCTAAGTTCGTTTGTCAACAAGGCACGGTAGTCCAGAACCATGTCATCATACTGCACCCACAAAAGCTGGACACAACAAATCCCATCCTAATAAGAAACTGTAGCATTGGGATAATGAGGTTTTCCTGCAACAATGTCTTCCAACACTTGAGAGCTTCATTTGATCTAGTCACATCACGGTCACTGCCTTGATAAAAATTGCTCCCATTAATCATGAGGCGTCCAGTCTTATCTGCAGAGAGCTGACAAGACTGTGGTTTCCCTTCCAACAAGGCAGGAGCTCTCCTGATCAGTAATTTAAAGACCAACTGATTAAACAAGTAGAATCAGATGTGGTGTGCTTGCTTGGAATGGAAACCTGCGCCACATCAGCCCTTAAGATTGCTGTAAGAGACAACATTAGTTATGTGATATAAATTGCAAGATGGGGCCTCCAAGGATCAGACTAGTTTGTCCAGCACCTCCCGCAGATCCTCATACTGACAGAAATCTGGGGAATTTGGAGGTGGAGTCAAAACCTTGAACTTTGTCATGGTTCTCAAACCATTGAACAATGTTTTTAAAGTGGTGAGGCACATCATGCTGCTGAACAAGACCTCGGCCATTAGGGAACACTACTGTCATAGACAGGGGCATGGTAGTCGGGTGATAAGTGGGACTAAATTACCAGGACCCCAAGTGGGGGGAGTACCCCTGAGGTTGTGCCTAGTTGTGAACCTCGATCTTACGGGGGCCCATGGCCAATGCTTGTGCATAGGGCCCAGAATTTGGTGCTACGCCCCTGGTCATGAAGGGGTTTATATGGTCTGCAACAATGTTAATGGCACTTTCTTTTCTTGGCTATTAACACTTTGTGAGATGCTGTTTTTTTATGTAATGTTGATGTAATGTGATTTTATTATTGTGTTTGTTCAATTTTTATGTCCATTTATGTTTTATATGTCATATTTTATGCTATTTTATAATTTTATATTTTTATTTTGTACAGCATTTTGGTCCTTTGTGTTTACTTAGTGTGCTTAACAAATAAAGTTGGATTGGATTTGATTGGAATTCGTCCATGTCAAACTAACATGCACCTGAACGGCAGGGCCCAAGATTTCCCAGCACATCACTGCCCAGAGCGTCACACACACCTTCTTCCCACAGTTCGTCCTTTAACCATTTCTTCCCCAGGTAAATGACTCACACACATCCAGTCACCCACAAAATGGCTAAGACAACATGATTCATCAGACCAGGCCACATTCTTCCACTGCCTCTTGGTCCAGTTCTGATGCTCATGTGTAGTGATCCTATCAACTGTAGTGGTAATACAGTTGATAAGAGCATGAACATTTACAGAATTTAGCAGACGCTTTTACCCATAGTGGCTTCCATTCTTTAACTCCCTGGAGGGGACTGTTAAGGGCTTTTGCTCAAGAACCCAGAGGTGCTATGCTGAAGTTAGCACTGAGTTACCACCATCCGCTCTTGTCTGATTTGCAGGCATTTTTGCAAGGGTCAGAACGGGCAACTGAATATTGTGTGACTACTTAGCCCCACACACAGCAAGCTGTGATGCACTGTGTGTTCTGTTGATTGGAGATGCTTCTAGGTCCTAATTTAGCCCCAGTTGGGCCAGGTTAGATGTCAAAACTCTGAGCAGAGTATGAGTTTGAGCTTCAGTATCACACCCATGCAGAACCTCTGGATCTACTGAGCTCCTGAAGAAGCTGAACTAGTCTTTTTGTGTTTCCTGCTGAGTAGGGTTGATGGTGTATAATCTACAAAATTCAAGTTATGTTTTTATACTATTATACTATGACCTGTAAGGTTTAAAGGGTGAAGCATATAGAGAAGATTATGATGCTTGAACTTGTCCTTCCAACCGTTTCTGGTCAAAAATGTGCTGAGGGTGTGAAAATCCAGAGCTGCGCGTTTTCTGTTCCGAGAGCGAGGGAAGGTGGAAGTTCAAGATTGCATGATTGCAAAGCAGCCAGGCTGGGAAAGCTTGGCTTTATGAGATTTGGAGAGAAAGAGAACGAGAGCGAGAGTGAGAGGGAGAACTGAATCTGTAGAGGAATCTGTAGAGAGAGTTGTGCTAGTGTGTGCGTGTGTGTTTTCACACCATTCCGGCTCATAAGGGAGCGGCTGATGAGCATCACAGCTGTGCTTGGGAAAACCGATCGTCTCACCCTGGAGTCCCACAAGCCTGGGTGTTTTCTCAGGGTGAGGGTTTATGGGTGCTGATCGAGGCGCACTCTTTAATCTGCTGCTGATTTAGAGCCTGCTGACTGATGCTGCTTTACACTCTGGGTTCACTGCAAGTGATGGCTAGACACTATGAAATGTTACAAATGAAACACTCTCTTAAGCACCGCCAAATACACACCGCACCGCACGACCACCCCGGAGTGGACGCTACTTAAATTCCGCCTCCGCTGTGGTCGCTCAGAAGGCTCCACAGCAATATCCCACATTAGTTTGAAATTGCTGCCACGATATCCTGAAATTCACCTGGAGAAACCTTTTTTTAAACATTGCTGTGAGAATTTGATCGGAGCCCATCGCCCATTCCCACTAAATTATGTTGGCTACAAATAAAAAAAAAATGACATTAAAGCCCCAGACCTCAATTTTCACTGGCGGGTTTAGTACATTGCTCTCAGGGACAGCTGGTCAACATACTGGACTGGAAGGGCTAGCCTATGTGCTACAGTGTATCATTTATCTTGATGCTCCCAAACAACTTGAAATATTAAGCAAAACATCTTAAAATACTTTCTGGTGTCCACTTTAGAATATCTCAACCAGTGCTTGCATGAGTTATGAGTGAGTAAAATACTTATTGGAATGACAAGTGATTCCAAACTGAACGGTAGTGTATCATAGATCATTCTGATGATTAAACCGCACTCCAAGCACTTTCCACTCACATTCAGACCAGATGGGAGTTTGATTGTGGAAAGATGCTAAAATATGATGAACAGCATGCATTTAGTGATCAGATTTGACTGCAACTTTGGTGAACGGGGGCCATTGTGCTTCTTCACCAGACAGCCAGTTCTCGTCAATCATATCTAGGTGGGTGTCCAGCGTTGCATGACAACGCTCAATCAGTCAGAGTGTTGGGACATGAGACTTGGGAGCTGATGTCAGTGAAGACGGCACAGTCCTGTCGTTCACGTCCATGAATAAGGTGCGTAGGGATACAAGGCTTGGATTCATCTGACCAGCAAAAATTCAATATGGCCTCTTTGGGAAGCATTGATTCTGAAGGATTGTTATTATCTTGCTCTCTGGATATTGCATCAGTCCCTGCTTGTGCTCTGATGTTTGAAACTCCTTGGTGATCTCATTATTTCATGGATTAAACGAAGAACCTTTCGACAGCTTGACCTCAGCATTTATTTACTGTCTCCATTGATGAAACACTCGATAGCATTAATGAAACACTCCACAACAAAGCACTTGCAGACCAAATGTTCAGACCGCGCTCATGTTTCCTTCTGGAAATCCCGAGCGGTCACTTTTGTTCTTAGTGGCTTTTGCAGACGTCCAGGCTACATGTCCAGATCTCATGGAGCAGATTTGTCACACCAGGCAAGGCCAGAGGGCTCCAAGAGAAACGTGAGAACGCTCTGATGCACCGTAGAGAACCTTGCCTTTCCCCTTTCTCTCTGGATTAGCAGAATTGACCTACATGCACCGGGGACCATTAAAGTCTGAATGTACATTTTATGGACGTTTCGGACATCTCTGTCTCTCTGCACTCTCTCTCTCCGTCCCTCTCGCTCGTCCTGTCTCGTTTTGTTACCCTGGCGTCATTTCAGATTCGGCGAAACCTGAACTTTTAAACAATGCTTTATTAAATCACTCCATTGCACCGGTGCTGGATTTCTCCTGAGGTGCTTGATGCTCTGATGTCATGAGACCTCATTAAGCAGTTCTGGTGGGTTTCGGTATGGGGACTCAAAGCAAATAGGATTTAATTTAGCTATCAGTAAATCACAGTGCTAACACTAAGCAAAACAGCCCAGAAAAATGGCCCTAAATGAAGCCGCTGCGATTGTGGACTGACTTCGATGGGCCTCCTGAGCCCATTCTGTCCAATAAGACAGTCAGTTATTGACACACAAAGGGGAGGCTTGGGAAGAGAGATGGAGTGGACGTGGGAGGCCCGTCCAAGTGATCAGAGGAAAGAGGGAGAGAAAGTGAGAAGCTAAAGCTTTGTTTTGATGCTCATCATACATGCTCAATGCTCATTACCTCATACTGTTGTGTACATTTTCGTGCCAAATGGATATAATTTGCTATTAATGACCCAAATATCGATGTCAAGCCATCCCTCCTTCAGAATGAATTTACAAGTAAAGCATTCCACGCTCGGGCCCCTGGGGAAAGGCGGAAATTGCATGAACACCGAGGGGGCGTGGGGAGGTTTGGATGGCTCAGTTGTTCTGCAGGCAAACAGAAGGAGCAAAAGTCCACAAGGAAAGCGTGAGACTGACCTAAAACAGCGTTCTTTGTTGAAAAAAAAAAGTGGAGCGTTGAGGTTTTTGCAGTGGACCCCCTCTTACCCGTTCCCCTCTATTTTCCCTACTTTTTAAAGGTGACAGCTCGGTGTAATGCTTCAGAGAAATGCAAGGGATAATATTTTCAGAGGGCCGAGTGAGGGAGAGGGAGAGGAGGGAGAGAAAGAGAAAGATTGTGGGTCAACCTGAGGTGCTGATGGCTGTAAACGATGGAGAGAGGTGTGGATGGTAAGGATGGTGTGGATGACAGTGGAGATTGGAGGGAGAGTTCAGCAGTGTCAAGGCCAAACAGGGATTTCAGCACTTTCACTATAATATTCGATCTGATTCCAGTTGCAGTTAATGCCGGCGATAACAAGAGAATACTGTAATTTCTATGAATTATCTCTGACCTGCAGCTTTACTGGAAAGAGTGGAGAAATTGTGTTGAAAGGGCCAGTTCCAAATGTTCAGTCCAGATCACATTAAAGTGTTTTTAGGTAGATTAGGAGAAATACTACAAGCCCAAAAGTCTGGAGACACCAGCAGTTCTTCGGAATTCAGGGGTAGCAGCATTAGAACATTGCTGTAGGGTTTGGTTGCACTCACCCAAAAGTTCAGGGTATTCTATGCACCAGAGTCTTCTATGCTGTACACCTGTTTATTACTTAGAACTGAATTAATCTAGGCTGTGACAGAAAGTGATGTTTTTACTTTAGTTTACTGCCTCCTAACTGTTCATTTTACGACACAATGTATGATCTACAATGTAATACATGTTATAGTAATACACCTAAAGTGACTGCCTCAAATCCTAGTACTTTGGAGCTTGTATCTTGTTTTCTTTGTTAATATCTAGAACCTGGGAATGTGAGAGTAAATAAATTGGTTTTCATTCAACATACACATAGCCAAGATATATGTGTTATACCCAACATATAACCTAGTAATATATGTTGGGTATAGCATATCACTTTCCTAGTCAAAACCTTGAACCGAGTTCATGTCTCACTCATGCCATTAACATCTAGAACCCTATAATTTCAGAGTAATTATACTGTACACTATTTATGACCTAGAACTGAAACACAATATAGGCCATAAATAAAAGCATTGATTTTCTATAGCATTGTTTACCTTTTATAAGCTTGAGCTTCACACTAGTTAGTATCTACAACCTGAGTGTAAATTACTTAAATTGCTTGGGAACTTCATCATGATTCTCAGCACTTGATTCATTGGAAATTTCTTTCACAACTACCCAGTTAATGCCCAAAACTTTGGCCTGTCAGAGTAGTTTGTAACTGTTCATAACTTTTTATGATGTTACCCAACAATAGTACCTGCTACATTTACCTGTTTAACTGGCCATTCATTGTTTTCTGTAACCTCTCAATCCTTACTCGGGGAATGGGGACACAGACCTTATCCTGGGGTCTTGAGGCAGGAACCCACCCACACACACACACACCCACACACACCCTATAAACACACACACCATACACACAAACACAAAAACACACACCACCTCACACACACACCACCTCACACACAAGCACACACACACACACCATCACACACACACACACACACACACACATACACACACACATATGGCCAGTTTAGAATCCTCAGTTCACCGGACACACATGCCTTTAGACTGTGGGAGAAACTGGAGACCCTAGAGGAAACCTACGCTACCATGAGGAGAACATACAAACCCCACACACACATACACGCACACGCACACACACACACACACACACACACACACA
>JBBMFX010000141.1:17724905-17740411 GCA_037832545.1 Rhabdalestes septentrionalis | reverse complement strand
ATTATTATTATTATTATTATTATTATTATTATTATTATTATTATTATTGTTATTATTATTGTTATTATTATTATTATACTATTAATAATAGTACTATTAGTATTTGTAAAATATAAAAAAATAATACTAATACTAATACTAATACTACTACTACTACTACTAATAATAATAATAATAACAGTAATGTGTGTATATCAATTCATATTTGTACAATTATTTAACATTTAAAATGACATAGTTCTTCAAATGTAAAATATTTGAAAACAATACAAATAAACAATATTTTAAGTATGTGCAAAAGAAGTTTTTTTGGGGGGGGGATTATCATGAAACAGTAATGCAGAAGTGAAACTTTCGAGAACCCTTCGAGGTTAATACATATTTTTTTTACTCATGGTCACTTGGGTTGTGTTTCTGCTGTTACTCCACGTTGGGTTTTTTTTTTCCTCTTTTTTTGTCCACACAGGCTGATCATAATTTTACATTTGTTATTACCCTTCAAAAGTATTAGTAGCAGTCAAAAGTGTGAAGATTTGTTTAGTTTGTAAAAGTTGTTGATATTTTGTGAGCTGGTGAAGAGATCACAGGTTTGGGTCCAAAATTCTCCTCGGTGCTTGGATTTGTTAAATTTGCAGCTCCTGGTTTAATTTAATGAAGTAGTGATCAAGCAGAAACAGGTATTAGATAGTAATTACAATAATAGTGGAGGATTCTGTAATGAGGAGAGGTCAGGAAATGGTGAAGCTGCATTTACTACAGGGACCTCCTGTCATGGAGGGACTCCTCAAACACTCACTGAACCCGGCAGGTGAACGGAACCAGGTGTGTTTCAGATGTTTAGCTGTGTTATAGATACTTACATATAATATTATATATATACTGTATATAATACACATGAGCATCTGTTTGACCCTACATCCTGACCAAACAAGTATGTATGTGTGTGTGTGTGTGTGTGTGTGTGTGTGTTCCCTTGTCTGTTTTAGCAGTTGAAATCTCATTAATTCTGCAGAGCTGTATAGACTTTCCCTCTCCGCAGCTGTAGTGGCTGCTTCGTATAAGCTTCCGATCTGGGAATTCTGTTTGATGTGTTCTTACCGCAGGAATTGCCAGGGATTTGTGGCTGTTCAGGAATCATCCACAGTTTATAAAATAATCTGACAGTGCGGATTCCCGGGCTGGTGGCGGTCTGCGGGGGCCTCCTCTGCTCCCCGAGCTTGCTTAACACGAAACCAATACTTTAAATAAGCCTTCACTCATCTCGCATCGGAGAGGAGCACAGCCGCACCCGTGCCAAAATCAGCGCCTGTGTGAGAAAGAGCATAAGAAAAACATTCAAACAAACCATCAGAGGCTGAAAGGGACGCAGGTTCGGTGAGAAAAAAAAAACAAAAGAGGAAACCCACATCTGAACCGGCAAAACGAGCTTTTGATTAACGCTCATTAATATCTCATAATGTTATTAATAAAGGTGGAAAGAGAAACACCCTTAGGTGGTCAGGTTACCTTACATCAATCACTAATCATCTCCGGCCCCCCTCCTTCATAAGTTTACATTCCATGCTCTGCCTCGGTTTGAGTCATGTTCCTGGCCTCTCATCACCTACCCGTGCAGAGACATCCCTCCTGTTCCCATTACAGCGCCGTCACTCCGAGACCCAGCCAGAGTTCAGCGAGGAATCAACTTTTACCTCTTCCCCAGTTTACCCTGCATTTAGTCAATCACACGCGTTCAAACTCTCAGTTTTGCTCTTTTCAGAATCAGAATCTGAATCCGAAAAACTTTTTTGAACCCGGAGGAAATTGCTTATGTAACGACTGTAAAATGTAGAATAAAGTTTTAAAAAAAACTCTCCAGAAAATACTCTGTACTAAATACGCTATGCTGAACACACAAAACGCTGTAGTAAGTAAGAGAGGTGGATATAAATATTACAGATGAGTAAATGATATATTATTGATGAGTAAATATTATAAATGATCAAACCTTTTCAGGGCGGGTGTGGACCCTTATCCGTTAGAACTGTGCATTAGTAAATACTGGTTTCAACAAAATGGTGTAAAACAGTTAAACGAAACCCTAGAAACAATTACGTGACTTTTAAATTACAGTAACATTGGCTCTGTGTGACATAGGAACACTAAACAAAGCTCAGGATGCTCTTCAGTAAAAAGAGCCTTATTGATAAAGGCAGAAACAGGATATATAAATATTTGCACACAGATTGTAGATGCTAGAATAAGCAGCTTCTCCTATTAAGGCACTCATGGATTAATGTATCTAGAATTTCCTGAAGGCCTTGAGTGATGTTCTCCCACACAAAACTGGCCCCGGCCCTTTGAAATTGAGAGTGTGCTTGGTTGACTCCTCTTCCTAATTATGTTTATGGTTTATATGACACCTGAAGACCTGATAGGACCTAACCCCTGAAGGAACAACCAATGAGAAACCTGACTTAGATACCATAGAGACAATTCCAAAACTCATTTATCCTCAAATGAAGACCTGGAAGTCCTGGGGGTCCTTCCTTAGTCCTTAAGGAACTATAAAAGAAAGTGTTACCTGTAGTCAAACGCCAGATGATTTCAGATATCATATATAATAGCGTGGCTATCAGCTTAGAGATTAGATCTAACCTCCTTCAAATATAAATAAACTGAATGAAAAGAGTGAAAAGCAAAATGATGATGAACAGCATCAGAAAACATATTAATAAACAGTTCATGTAATAACTTTCTGTGAGGGAGCTTTTAAAGGAAGACATCTGGTTCCATTTACCACCAGTGTGGACAATTCAGACTCCAGAAACTTACCTATGAGCTTTATGACACTGTTTGACACAGTAATATATAAACACGGAATTCATTCAAGCTTGAAGACAGCTATGACTAGTGTTTTATGAATGCTAGTGGATTTTTGTGTATGTTTATATATAACAGCATGTCACAGAGTGTCAGAAACCACATATGTCAGGAAACACATTGTTTCAATTCAGTTGGGTTTTTTTTGTTTGTTTTTGCCAAATGATTCCTCTATCACCAGAGAGCATGCTGATGTATTTAGTTCTGGTGAACAAGGTGCTGTTCTCCGAGGAGCCTCTCAGCAACACAGAAGGTCGCTGGATTTATACCCCTGAACTCCTCGGGTACATTAGTAACCTGAAAGCTATGAAAAACCTTCCCCGCGCACATTTGTCTGCGACATATTAATAAAAATAAGCCCTGGAGTCGATCCCTGTTCCATGGCGCTCTCCTGTTGTTCCTGCGTGAGTTATGGTGTCCTCCCCCGTCTCTGTTTTTCCTGCCACCGCCGGGAGGTGTGTTTTGGAAGTGCGGACCATCACATACATCAGTAATAACTCTTCCAGCAGTGATGGGGAGAAAAGATGCAGTGCAGAAAGGCATGTTGAATTGAGAAGGCTAGCTGGCACGCTGTGGCCAAGGGAAACCTTCTGTATGGGAAGAGAGAAAGAAAAGAAAGGAATGAGAAGGAGAAGGAGAAGAAGAAGAAGAGTGCAGCCTGCGAGAACAGCTCATCCGTTAAACGCCTGCCGAGTGCGATTCATTTAGCATCGCAGCGCTCTGATAGATGGCAGAATTTGTTACACCCTCTTTGATCTGAAAAATAACAGCCCTTAGAACGTCTTCTCTCTTCTCACGTCTTGAGTGTGTGATTTTTCATCCCCCCGTCCACACCAACAGAAGCACCACTGAAGCTGTTTCTCACGAAGCTAACGTCCCGCAGGCCTGTGGGGACCATTCTGACATGCTTGAGGACTCCAGCTCCAAGAAAATGATGAAATAAATGAACTATTTTTGGGTCGAGACCTGACGTACCTCCTGAGAGTCCTCACACCAAGCTGCTCTGAGAGAAATCTGATAAAGGAAGTAGCTCATCATTGTTTAACCCCTAGAAGGCAAGAGTTATAACTCACCAAAACAATTATGCCAGAAATGGCTCTCTGGGTGTCATATGCCCAGAAGGGGTTCTTCACAGGTTCTTTAGTAAATACAACAGTTGCAGACAGTACTGGTATACAAGTGCTCCTATAAAATATTCAAATAGGTTCTATACTCACATAAATGGTCATTCCCTTTTCTGTTCAACATGGAACCATTTGCAAAAGGTACTTTAAATAACCATGTACAAAATCTTAACCATTTAACAAGGTAAAGATCCAAGAGAATGCTTCTTTGAGTTTTTATGGTTGTCTTTATGAGCACTGGCTTTAATAAAGAACACTTAAAGACCCTTTTTATAAATAAAGATCTATAATAGGTCAAAGAACTATGAGCTGAAGATCAATATAGAACTTTTTTACAAGAGGTTCTATATAGCACCCAAATGCGGAACAAAAGATTCTGTATGGCACCCAAATGGTTACCAACATTGTTACATTTTTTTGATACGTTAAATAATTATTTTAAATAGCATTCCAAAGGCTTCCATCTTCTAGAACCATTTTGGCACTATAGAGAATATTTAAGGGGAGAGTGAATAATGGATCATTTTATAGAAGAATTTCTTTCAGTCACTTAAAGCACCGTTTCTATTTTCACTAGAGTACATTCAGTTCTATGATGACATCATCGTCATAAACATTTTGCCTCGTTTTATATTAATGACTTCTGACTCACTTTCTTTGTGGAAAGTGCAAATTATAAACTCTCACTCCAGACCACCTTAGTGTGTGTAAGTAGTGGAACCCATTGGGGGTTATTAGGAATACTCCATCAGTATCTGCGGCATGTGTAGCTCCAGGCTAATTGCTATGGACAATACTTACAACACAGTTCCCAACACATTTCCCCAAACGCCGATCATTAATGAGGTCATTCTTAATGAAGCAGCTGCCCATTGGCTTCTGTTATGAACACATCAGTCAAGAGGGATTTGTATGTTTTTGTTAAGGACAGGGCAAAGTGTCAAAATGATAGTTCGTTGTAAATGACCGCATACCACAGATACATCAGAGAGACACTGGAAACACCGGACTGCTCCTTTAAAGCAGGATGAATAGCCTCATTTTAAAGGAGCCGGCTGTTCAGATGCCCACTGCCTGCGTCTGGCGTTGAGCCATGAGCTGCGGACAGACAAACTGGCCTTGCCCGGCCAAAACAGAAGCTCCATCACTGTAAGGCATCTGCTGCCTCTCTCGCCCAGCCCATCTCCCCCTCAGGGGCCCGGTTCACTGAGGCCTCCTCAGGCCTGAAAACTAATCCTGCACCCTGAAGAGAAATTAGTGCGGCTGGATATTATGTCAAAGGACAGCTGCAGGCAGCTTCTTATAAGTGATTTAAGACAAAGTTCCCTGGAAGCACAGAGTGTGCTGCAGGAGAAAAGAACACGAGGGCCAGCTTCTCCGGAGCTGTTAACTGTCAGGAGAATCCATCGTCTCTATCAGGGTCCAGCCTGATTCAGGCCAGATACTCTCTGGTGAGTACGATGAGGCTTCAGCTAACATGGCCTCGGGTGTTACACACATTCAGTCCCCCTTAATAAACTGCCCATCAACGTTTTAGAGGGAACCTGGCTTTTCTCAAATGTTCTAGTACAAATGAGCATGTTTTCTTTGTCAGGTCACAAAGATTATATTTGAAAATTGTCAAAAAACAGACCAAATTTGAAAAGAAATGTTGTATGACAGAAGCTTTAAATGGATATAATGCATTTAAACTGCTTTTGCTACAGGTCTTTTACAGCACAGATGAAGACTATTCATTAATTATTTAGTTTTTTGGCGTATAATGTTCTCAGCAATAGAGAAGTTCAGTTCAATTCAATTAAGTTTTGATTTAGTCCCTTGTAAAACACTATGATTCAGTAATTTGTGTGAAGATACATTGTGTGAAGATACATTAATGAGAAGGTCTCACCCTCACTAATTAATTTAATGGCTGAGAGTTAAGACTGAACAGTAGCAAAGAGGATAGTGTTCAATGCTTCTGCAGTGACTGACTGACTACCTCAGAATATTTGCCTTGAGTAAACAGCAGATTTATTCATCTCCACCAGACGAGGCTTAATTTCAGTACTGTTGTAGTTCCATCTGGGAGGAGTAAAGGTTATGTATTTATCTTCAAGAAACAGATATGTTTACACTTGGCTCAACTGCGTCTCAAACCGTCTCCCGAATTGGTTTGAGCAATCAGAGAGCAATGTCGCCAATGCATTTTGGCGAGCATTCCAATCAGCCCAAGACACATGAAGTGACTGAGTATAAATAGGCTAGATGTCAGGAAAAGAAAACTTCCTGAGAGCATGGGAAAGAAACTCAGCAAGGAACCAAGACTCAAAAGAAGATCATGTTTAACAGCATTAACTTTTTTTAAAAGTAACAGTGGAAAATCACCTAAGATCATGAAAAAGAATCACTGAGAGGAGCTAATCTTCAATAAAGAATTCCTTAAGAACAGAGGGCAGGACCACGGAGTGGAATCAAGACTCGAAAGGAACAATTTCCAAGAGCATGAACTACTGAGAACTACTGAGAAGAACCAAAACTCAAAAGCTGGAACCTCCCCTTGAGTAAAAGAAAGAACACAGAGTGGAAACAAGACTCAAGATGAGGAATTCCCCCAAGAGAACCAAGACTAAAGATGAGTGGAACGCACTAAAAAATAGCTTTGACACATGAGGAGCAGAACTTAATGCCCAAAAATTGGAATTTAACATTCCACCATAGCTTTATGTCTGACTATAGCTTAATACTTTACAAGAGCATCAGAGTAAGAAAACTTTATTGATCCCAGAGGAAATATCTTATTTTATGACTGCACAGACACACAGACTCAGAGATAAGAACAATAAAAAGTACAGGGTCGGTTTCTTAGACAGGGATTAAGCCTAGTCCTGGATTATGTAGTGCTGTGAATAGAGATTTTCCATTAAAGAGGAAAGGGTAGTCCTAGACTAGGCTTAATCCCTATCTGAGAAACTGACCCATAGCATCTAAATAATGCTAGACAAGAACTTAATGCGGACTAAAGCTTAATGCCAAAGTTTAACGTTAGACTAGATTTTGAATCTAAATCTTTGAATCTTAATGTTAGACTAGAGCTTAATGCTAAATAGAGCTTAATGCTAGACTCTGTCTTATTGCTAGACTCGGTCTTAATGCTAGACTAGAGCTTGCCCGTAGACTAGAGCTTAATGCTAGACTTGAGTTTAATACTTGACTAGATCTTAATGCCCAGCTAGAGCATAGTGTAAGAGCAGAGCTTAAGGCTTAATGCTGGACAAGACTTAGATGTAGCTTAATGCTACACTAGAGCTTAAAGGTAATCTAGAAGGTACTGTTAGACAAGAGCTAAAGCTTAATTCTGGACTCAAGGTTAAAATTAGACTAGAGCTTAATGGTACACTAATGCTAAACGCAAGACTAGATCTTAATCCTACACTAGAGCTTATCACTTGACTAGACCTTAACCTGGACTCAAAAGAGGGACTACCCAAGACTAGAAATTGAGGTTCAAAATTAGAGCATGCTAAAGAACTGCTGTGACCCTGAATGTCCTCAGTTTGACTGGCTTTTGGTGCTGCATTCCAGATCTATATCCAGAATCTTATTTAGTGTAACAAAATGAAATGATAGATTTAAAATCACTGTGGTCACCTTTGGCTTCTTCACTAGGGGGTCGGATCTGGACTTTGTAAAGCAGCTTTGTGACAACCTGGTTGTAAAACGCGCTATATAAATTAAATACAATTGAAATGAATTGAAAACCTTTGTGTTCTGTGATATTGAGAAAGCATTCAGTTCTTTTACATAATTCAAAAAGTAGCAGGGAGCTTTTTGCAGAAAAAAAAAAACCATTACACAACTGATTTCGCAGTGTGATGGATTGAAGTGGACATGTAGCGGTTTATGTCAGCGCCAGTGAGAGCTCAGAAAGCCCCTGGACGCTCACTGGAAAACATGGCTCATTCGTAAGCGCATTTGTTTCGTATCGATTAGCATCTCGGCGTGTTGATGCAGGCTGGGTTTGGTTAGGGTCTGCAGGTGGCACCGGGCTGGAGAGCGTCAGGGCTGAAGCATGCATGTGAAAAGGGGCTTGCGGAGAATGCAGCCGGGTCCTTAGCGCCAGCTGTGCTCGCCTTCCACCAACAGCAGCAGCACAGGGCACTGGAAGGGATTTGTGTCCAAATGTAAAACAGGAATACCCAGAGATAATGGCCGGGTATGGGCGAAAGCTGAGAAGAATGCTGAGAAGAACTCTTCCAGGGATATTAGCTATAAAAAGAGCTAATGTATTTAGCACTGGTAAAATGGTCAAGCAGGCATCCAGAACCTTAAACTTTAAGCTGTGTTTCAGGGTTAAGACAACAGCCACAGAATCAGAAGATCACCGGTTCGAGTCCATGGTGCCAGTCAACTATTCAGGGCAGCTGGTATCCTGGTGGTTCGAGAATTACCCCTGCAATCATATTGCATCCTGGTCATTGCACAGGTGGCAGCCCACTGCTTCACATGGTGAATGGGTTAAATGCAGGGGAACAAGTTGTGTGACTGTAAAGGGCCACTTTAATTTAGTAAATGTTTATAGATAATGGCGTCCTACAGTAGATAAGCAAGTAATAATTACAGATTATTAAACACCTGCACGCTTGTAAAGAAGTGTGAGATGATTTTGAAGATGCCAGCTTTTTCAGGGCATGATCTGCGTAGAATACACATTGGAACAATTGGGGGGCGGAGCCTGTTTGCAGTAGCTTTCACCAATTTCATCACTTCTACAATTGACATAAATAATGTGCACAATATTTTTTAACAAATCAGACATGGACAATGTGTTGGTGTCTCATGGTCAGGGAGACCTCCAGTCTGAGAGGAAGTTGGGAGGGAACTGTTGTAGCCACTACACTACACCATGCCTTGATGTTGTGTTACTCACTAGCAATTCTGAATGATTTAGTAGCTGCTGTGAATGATTCAGGTAATAAATAATTCAGAAACTAAAATGAACTATTTCGTATCTCCCATGAATTATTTAGGATCTACTTTGAAATTAAATGTAGGTTTGTCAATTCTTTCTCTGCATTTAACCCATTCACCAAGTGAAGCAGCAGGCAGCCAGGAACTCAATGCCTGGGGAACAGTGTATGAGGATCGTATTTTGCTCAAGGGAAACTCAGTGGTGCCCCTGGCAGTCCTGGGATTTGAACCCACAGCCTTTCTGTCACTGGGGCATATCCTAACTGCCACACCACCAGCTGCCATAAACGATCACTATGTAATTATTCAGCTGCTGCTATTAATTTTTCAGCAACTACTCTCAATCATTTGATACATCGCATGAAGTTGTATTCACTATCTTCTACGAGTTATTCCGGATCTACTTTGAATTATTCAATATCCAGTATGAATTATTCATTATCTAATTTGGATTATACAGTACCTACTCTCAATTATTCAGCATGGTTGGATTTTCGGATGGTTGGAAATCCCCCTCGCTCTATTCAGCCGAGATTTATACGGGATTAAACAGCCATTCAGTTCGAAGGCCTGGTCAGTAAACAAGGTTCTTCCTCGTCTGTGTGCTGTTAACACTGGATGCAACCAGTTGTCACTGAAATCAGAAAATAAATGGAGCAGCACACATGTTGCGACAGTGTTGCCACGACATGTCTAAGTAGCGCCCCTCTGAAATATCCATTTGATACATGCACACACATAGTGCCAGAACCATTCACGCTTATTACTGTATGTTTCAGCAGAGCCTCTCTCAGTGTGCCTCAGACAGCACTAACCAGGACTTGTTTATGGACTTTGCAGATCCAAACTATGTGACAGGCTTCCCTCCCCAGATTTGTGTTTGTATTACGCACTGGTGTTTACGTGGATGAAATAGCGGAGAGTGGAATAGCAGAGATGATTTTCCAGTTTCCCCCCAGCTGGCCGGGTGCTCCTTGAAAAATGGCTCGCACGACCACAGCAGCGTTTCACCGAGAAATGTCCGAGGGTGAAAAAAGTGGTCACGGTACGATCTTGAACTTGTTACTGTCTCCCAGCAGAGGATGCAGCTGACAACTGCAAGGAGATTCCTACTTGCTCTGCCCCCATGGCTAACCTGATCCGACAGATAGAGCCTGCAGTGAGGACTCTGGAAACATCCACAATTTATTTACACATCGTTGCTTCAATAAGAAAACCTCATAACTCACAAACAGCCACATTTTTATGTCGCGTGAACATTTCAAGTGGTCAAGCCATCCAAAAATGACTTTTAAGTTACATTAACAGATGTTTGGCGAGGAATAGTTTTCTTCCTCTGATAAAGTTGCTGGTTCAAAGATTTAAAAAAATCTGGTGACGTGTAAATGGGATCTGTGAGGTTTAATTTCAGTCATATAAAATAGTGTCTTGTCATTTGTGCTAATATAACAGCATTGCACACATTTTTTACCTTTCTTAATTACACTTGTTCATTTGAAATTTGTAGAAGACATTCCATTTGGTATGAAAAGTTGGTAACAGTCATATGAGTATATGTATGTTGTATTTCCAGAGTGACTCCTTCAGCAAAGAATCCTAGCGCAGAACTGTTTATTCTGTTTATGACCTGACAAATACACACTGGTTAGACTGCTGCTTGAATTCACACTCAGTGATATATCTAGTCCTTCCAGATGTCCTAGAGGGAGGTTCTCCTCTTACCTGTTAAATTGACCTCACCTGTTGTAATCATAAGTGGTTCATTTGCTCTTCTTATTTATATGGGTGGTTAACATACATGGTGGGACTCCAGTCCAGCTCCTGAGATCCTAACCAATGAAAGTTTCAAAGCTACCTGGATACCGCAGAGATAAAGGTCCTGACTTGATCATTTTCCCTGAAGAAATTCAGCTTTTTTTCATTGTTTTTATAAAGTAATGCATACTAACAGTTAATCATTGAAATATTTGATAATCATCTTTCTTGTACTACTTCTAAAAGTTGCCTGTTTTTATGTACAATCATAATTCTTACATGATCACCTCTCTTTATCCTTAAGAAATAAAACCATAAAACTCGTCAAATATTATCAGTCAAATAACTTTTATTCTTGTAAACACTGTCTAATCAGGGCATGACTTTTGAGAATGGTGTTATTGCGAACGGCCCTAAATCATCACAGCCTTGGAATTACTCACAAAGACATACGCCCAGTCATTTTACAGAGGAAAGAAGAAAGGAAAGGGAAGAAAGTCCCTAACACTGTTCCCGATGTTTTTCAGTCTGATTGTGTGGTCAGAACTTGTGTTGGTTAAACATAACCAGACGTAGCCAGTTTGGCATCACATATTACCATTCTACTCAGGATTTGCCAGCTGAACGCTAGAATGATGCTTCAGTCGTTGAAGAATGTGGATTAATATGCCTGAATTGGACTCCAGAGGACAGACTGTGGGATCTGCCAGAAACGAAGGCCCATTCTCACTTTCGCCTGGCTCACTGAGGTTCAAGGCTTGTACTGTATTTTGTTCCTTGCACAGAACGAAGGAGGAAGTGCAGAATCTGGTCTCTGTAAAATCATTATAATATTGGTTAAACTGATAGATTGCTGACATTTTCCAACCGCCGTCGTCCTGAAAGCGTCTCCTCTCCATAAAAGCCAGTTTGTCTGAAATTCACTCTGTATTTCTTCGGTCTGTCCAATTACTTCACATCGGAGCCTGTAAATACTGTGGAGGAGAGACAGGAGGAAGCTGGGAAAGCCCACTGGGGGCGAATCCTGTTACTGAGTACTGTCACAATCTAAAGAGGCCTTAACTTATAACCTTAAGTTTAAAGCGCCAGCTCAATGAGAAAACTAATTTACGTAGTTCTTAACCCCAAATATAATCAATCAGCCGAGATATATCTGCTAGCAAACGTTAGCTTCTTCAGTTTTACAGTGGAGCTATGTGGCTAATGTAGCCAGTAATGAAGCAAAATATACAAAGTTCAAGCCTCTATTTGGCTGGGTGAGGCATTTGTACTCTAATAGTGTCATACAGCATCAGAAAGCATATAAGTAAGTCTATGCTAGGGTAATTGTTGAGGTATAGGCATCTTGCAGCTTCAGTGCTAAAACTAAATATGCAAACTCATCCAAATATGATCAGGAAGATCTACATTTGGGGAAAAGTATGTGATACAAACTCCTATTTTCAACTGGGGATGTTCCTTCTTAAATCTAGTATCTAACCAAAGTTTTTATTCTGTATCTCTTTACAGGTCCATTTAGGACCAGCTCACTCTTTTACCTTCAGGGATCGAAGCACTTTCCAAATAGCAGCAAAATGTTTAGGGACCCATGTGCATGGAAGAATTACGACTGCATATTGTGTCAATCTTCAGATTTATGATGTACGTCTAATTGATTTTATTGCAGGAAAGAGAAGCAAAGCTGCACACATCCATATGTTTTCCGCATAACGCCCTCTTGATGTTAGCATATATTTCTCTGGCAGTGTGACATGATGGCGCTATTATTCAGAAATTTCCTCCAATGTCTGTCCAGTGCACTCAATTGGCCCCAGAAATTCCACACCAAATTGGACAAATGCTAAATTTGCCATGCTAGGATGCAGGACTGCCGTAATATCCTAAGTACATTGACATAAGCACCAGACATAAATCACTGTGAGGTATACGCGTGATGAGTAGCGCAGCCTGGCTTAAGGAGCCATCACGTCAGGCCTTGTGAGTTGGGCATATTTCGAGACTGTAAGACATGGCAGTAGGAAATGGTTCTTAAAAGGCCTGACCAAGTGGATTCGTTCTGGTGGACCTGCGTCCCTTTCACTTCTGGGCCAAGCTTCCATGTGCTGAAAAGCTTAGTGTGTCAACCACTCCTAAA
Source organism: Rhabdalestes septentrionalis (assembly GCA_037832545.1). Classification (NCBI taxonomy): domain Eukaryota; kingdom Metazoa; phylum Chordata; class Actinopteri; order Characiformes; family Alestidae; genus Rhabdalestes; species Rhabdalestes septentrionalis. The sequence continues at coordinate 17,727,586 of JBBMFX010000141.1, read as the reverse complement.
AGTGAAATGGGCTTTACTTGAAGATATACAGGTCAGTGCTAATTAGTGGCAAGTGTGCGTATAGCTGCAGTATATTCAGATATAGTTTAACTGTGTTACAAATGTTGCAATTTGCATCACTGGAAATGTTCAGAAAAGGTTTTAGCTGCAGAGAAAACATGTCCACAAGGGTCTGAAAAAATATGCAAAGGGTGGAACGATGTGTGCTCGTCCGATTTGATATCCGATCATCTGTCAGTGCGTCATTTCAATGCGATCACACCGAAAAGATCCCCATTGTAAAATTGTAAAATGTTGTTCTGACACCTGTCGATCAACCAAGATCTCAGCCTGTAAACATCAGCTCATCAGGGCGTGACTCTCGTTGGTAAAACACACTCTGTGTGATGAACAACTTCCCTTTCCTGCCGATATACAGCTGTGTGTCTGAGGCCTGGCGCTTTGCTCTCGTAAATCAAGCCTTTGTGCAGCAGCAGGATCCAATCAGCTCCAGGTGGAGGCCCAGGGAGCAGAGCTGGGGCCAAGCCCAGGGATTAGGAGCCCTGCGCTGGACACCAGATCAGGCCAAAGGACTGAAACAGTAAAACGCCAGAGGGCCCAGAATGGAGCCCTGAGGGACGCCAGCATGCTGAAAGGCATATGCAAAGATGTGTGCTGCCATGCCATCACATGCTCACCTTATCCTTCTTTTTCTCTTGAACACACTCAAACTCCCCCTCTTCCCTCCTTTCCATGCTCACACATACTCTGTCACTCTCTCTCTTTCTCCCCCCCCCCTCTCTCCTTCTCTTCCCTTTTGCAGTGAGCTCTCCACTGGCGTCCTCTCTGAAGGGAGTGTGTAAAGGAGGGGCGGCTGGGGGGGGGGGGGATGTTGATGAAAAGTGGCACGGGCTCATGGAATGCGATTTCAAGCTTCCACATCTGCAGGAAAGACGAAACCGGCCTCCTAATTTTACAATGATGATGTCAGCCGGCCTACATGACAGTGTGCGGCTGAAGTGCCAAGTTTCTTTTCTTTTCCTTCGCCCTTTTTTTTTACCCTCCCTCTCTTTCTTTCTGTCTTTTTCTGGTCCTTGTGCTCTTGTTCCTACACCCTAGCCCCTCCCCCCCATTTCAGTTCACAGTGAATGATATTTGAACATACTCTTGCATGTAGATCATACACTCTTGGAATCACACGGGACTATATTAACCCTGCTTTCATACGGAGGGGAAATTGAGAGCTGGTAATTGCTGATTTAGGAAAGAATTACGCACGCAGTGTGTTTTTGGTCTGGAATATGCACATCTTTATGATTAGCTGAACTGCTGATCTCACGGTCAAAAAGTGATTGAACCTCACAGGCTGAATGCGAAAAGGAAGTTTAGATTACAGTTAAAGCAGAACGGGACCAATTATATACTGAATTATCCAGATTCTTTATTTCTGTCAAAGAAACACTGAGGAACAAGGAAATTTCACGATCCCACTGATTGTTGTTACACTTGTTGCAATCAAGATGTACACAGATGTGCTCTTGTACTTCATACTGGATAAGCTTTGCTATTTCATTTGGGAGCATGGGATAAATATTTCTAAAAGTGAATATCCAGGAAGCTTTTTCCAACCTCTACAGTTAAACAGGCTGCTTTTGTTACTGTACCTTTAAATCTGATGTATGTAAATGAGCTGATTGACTGCCATGTATTGCGTCCCATTCAAAGCAGTAGCCCTGGTCCATAGAACTTTATTGTTTTTGTGACAAACACAGAATGCAAAACAGGCTGTTTTTGCATGAACTGATGAGTGACTGGTACCATTTAAAACAGCATCAGGGATTCTTGGTTTTCCATCTTTAAGCATCACAGAAGAAGAACAGAAGAATCTGGGAAGTCTTCTGGGCTTTTTTGTAGGTCAGCTTTGAAATTTCTTTTGCCCAAAATGCACTGGCGAAGCTTGGTGACAGTAGAAGGTCCACTGGCAGCTGGTGACATCTGCCACCCATAACAGGTCGACCCCATACAGTCCCACTTTATTCCAATGATGACTATTCCTGTATGTTTTTCTAGTGTGAAGCCTCTCTTTATGAGAAACAGCTTTTCTCCAGTCCTTTTCGTGGGAAAAAGAATTCCAGATTTCTCTCCCGGCCTGTGCCGTGTGTGTGTGTGTGTGTGTGTGTGTGTGTGTGTGTGTGTGTTAAAGAGAAGGGGGTTTCATCTTTATACCCATCAGTTCTGCTTAATAGAATACCAAATATTTTATTTTTTCTTTGCTCAGAGTGGTACCACGGCAACATAATGAAGCCATAAATCGCACTTTTACATCAGTGTCCATGCCGACTACACGGACAGCCAGGAAGGAGGCACCTTTCATCTAATTTGACTGAAATAAAAGAAAGATGGAAACATTTCTCTTGCATTGTGCCAGTAGCCATTGCTTTCTTTTCTTTCCTTGATTTTTTTTTTTCTTTTTTTTTTTTATTTAAGGCAGTGCACTGAGGGGGGGAAATCCCCCGCTCCCTAAGAAGGCGACTGAATTCTTGCCAAAAAGCAGAACAGTGCAAAATACATTTTGCCTACCTGTGGGTCAGATACAGTTAGCCTCAAGCTTTGATCAGTGCACAAGTACTTTCCCCCCATTTTAAACGTCCGTTATAGACCCTAGCTAGAGAGGGAGATGGATTAAATTTACATATTAAGTA
>JBBMFX010000141.1:17712423-17722670 GCA_037832545.1 Rhabdalestes septentrionalis | reverse complement strand
AGAGAGAAAGAAAGAAAGAAAGAAAGAAAGAAAGAAAGAAAGAAAGAAAGAAAGAAAGAAAGACGGAAGATGGAGAGGTAGGGATGTAGAAAGAGGAAGCTGAATGCACAGAGAGAGAAAGAGAGGATGAGGATGAAAAAGGGGGAAAAATAAGTAGAGAGAGAAGAAAAGGATAAAGATAGAAGAAGAGGTTGACATATTTCCAGAGAAAGATGAATAAAGAAAGAAGGAGTCTCACACTCGCAGCGGATTCAAACTCCAGCAGTTTCAACAGAAGCCTCAAACAAGCAGATCAGGTTCACCTGAGACTCAAACACAGTGATGGAGACTCAAAACTCATTGAGCTGTTTGTTCAAAGGCCTTGACTTGGTGACTACTGTCTAAAACAGTGTCCTTGAAATCCGAATCCGAATTTGGAAACCTTTCTGTAATTTAAATGAAAAAAGAACTTCATTGGGGTCTCATACTACTGTTCACCACTGTATATATGTATATATGTGTGTGTGTGTGTGTGAGAGAGAGAAACAGGGAGAGGGAGTGAGTTTATTTAAACTGGCAGCATCCCCCCCATTCCCCAGTGCTCCAGTAAGCATCAGGTGTTCCGTTCGCTTCCCCCAGTGCGCTCTGGGAAATGCGGTCCATGGCTCACCCACGCAATCAGGATGCTCATTTCACCCTGCGCACTGAAGGATGGGCCGCACGATTTACAGCATTACAACTGCTCTTTTCCCCTTTACTTTTTCTGTTCTCCTGTCTTTATATATTGAGTACAAGTTGTCTGTTCAAAAGTCACAAGTTGCTTTATCTATATAATAATAGTAATTTCTGTTATGGATCTGTATTCTCATTCAAGAACCACAGCACAATGAAAATATAACAAAATATAGGGAAAAAGGGAGAAAGGGAATACAGAAAGAAAAACGAATATTTGGGAGATGTGGAGTGGGTTCTACAAGGCGGGGACAAGGTGGCCATCACAATTTCACAAATATTTTGATCTACACCCACACTACTTAACATTATATTTCCTTATTGCATGGTTTCTCATTTAAGAAAGCATTATATCCAATTCTTTTATATTTTTGTAAAAATATACAGACAATATGAAACATATTTTGTATATTTGTATATATATGCATAGTAATATATACTCTTACTATGACTTCAGATTTTTCCTAGTCGACTAATTCAGAACCTTTTCACTTCTCCATCAACATTTCATGCCAAATTGCTATATTTCCTTGTTTAAGATGTACTGCAATAAGCGTCGTCCCTTTTATTTGTCAAAACGTGATATCTCCTCTCGACCAATCAGAATTCGGTGAACGTGCGACTTAATCAAGCTTGGCAGCACTCTGCGGCGAAAGTTTTGTTGCGATTTTGTGTAGTGTCCTCTTCAAAATTAGTGCTTTATACCCTTTTTATGGCATTGATGAGCCAGTGAGACCTACAGCTGGGGGTAGAAAACGTCGACTGGACAAACAAAACCACAAAAAAAATAAGGTTCCTCACTCAGGTGGTGGGTTAATACCTATTGTCGGATGTCAACACAAGGCTACTGCGACCGGTTTGAGAGAGAGAGAAAGAGACAGCGAGAGAGTGAGAGTGTGTGTGTGTGTGTGTGTGAGAGAGAGAGAGAGAGATACAGTCCATTTGTGTGTGTGTGAGAGAGGTAGAGAGAGAGGGAGTTTGTGTATGTGTGTGTGTGAGGGAGAGAGAGAGAGAGAGAAAGAGATGAATGATGCAGATTCCATCTTCTGCACTTTCCCTGTAACAGAGAGCGGCGTGTGGAGACGGTACCGTGCTCAGGGAACGTCAATGGTGCCTAGCGGTCTTGGGGATCGACCCAATACTTTCTGATTGCAGGGCATGCAAATACAAATATTCATAAAAAACATATTATTTGTACCTTTCCGAATACCATATTCGCTTCGGCCCCACCCATAATATACTTTGAATGTATAACTAAATAACTTTTTGTGAAATAACTATTTACTTTATTTATTTAATGCATTTGCACAAATTTTGATTAATATTCATTTATCCCGTCCTGAGGTCCTGATTGTGTCGGTTCTGCTTTTTGGTTATTTTCTGTTTCTGTTTGTAAGGACTTTTAAATTGTAAACCTGTTCTGTTTTGGTTTTGTGTGTGTCACATGTCTGTGTCTGTGTACCACGTTGATTATGGGTTCCACCTGTCCTGTGTTTAGTCCCATTAGGGTATTTAAGTCAGTTTGTCCCCGTCTTTACTCATGTGACCTTCGTCTCACTACACCTCACTTCGCTGTGTGTGTTCCCGTCTCGTCTCATTATTATTAGTCCTGCCGGCCACTGTGCCTAGTTTTCTTTTCTTGTGTACTTTTGTTTAATAAATACCCGCACCCATTACTTCCTGGTCTCCTGTAAGTCCCTACCCGCCAGAAACACCCCGAGGTAAATCACCGATGAGGGCTTGCGCCCCCATACATGACAGAAGGTCACATGACAGAAGGTCACATCCCCCAAGAAATACAAAACTAACCTCTACGGAGGAACGGGAGGTCTGGGAGTGGAAGGCTGCTCTGAATGCCTGGGCAGCTGACCCTGGACAGAGGAAGAAAGCCATGGGTGGTGTGTCGACCCCTCCGTCTGGATGATGACGTGGGGCGAGGCGGACTCCGGGGAGGAGTTCTCGTTCTTCCGGGGAGAACTAGACCCCTGGGAGCTGCCCTGGGAGAGGCTTCCAAGGGATTCAGAAGAAGAGAGCCTCCCGGAGGTTCTCCACCTCTCCTCGCCTGCCCAGAGTCGGAGGAAGAGGAGACGCCAGGCACCTGTGGCTTCCCCACTCCCAATTACAGCCCCCGCAAACTTCCATCACGGCGGGGCCGTCAAGCTGCCGGCGCGCAGACCCGTGAAAGAGCTGCTGGCGCGCAGACCCGTGAAAGAGACATTGGCGCGCCGACCCGCGACGGAACTGCCGCCGTCTCCACTGGAGCTGTGGGTGCATGAGCCCGCGCCGCACCTGTTGGAGGACGAGTCCGCACCGGAGCTGTGGGTGCACGAGCCCGCATCGCAGATGCTGGAGGACGAGTCCGCACCGGAGCTGGGGTTGCACGAGCCCGCGGCGCACCTGCTGGAGCAGGAGCCAGCGCCGTCGCTGTTGGAGGACGAGTCCGCACCAGAGCTGCGGGAACAGGACCCCGCGACGGAGCTGGAGCGCCTCATTATCTCCAGCGTCTAACTACTTCCACTGCTCAGCCTCCCATTCCAGTGATCCCAGGTGAAGGCCCTGCTAGCCCAGTCCCGGTTAGTCCATTCCCGGTTAGTCCAGTCCCGGTTAGTCTAGACCCCGTCAGTCCTGTACCTGTCAGTTCTGTACCCATCAGTCCTGTACCCGTCAGTCCTGTACCCGTCAGTCCTGTACCTGTCAGTCCTGTCCCCATCATCCCTATCCCCGTCAGCCCTGGCCCAGTCAGCCCCAGGCAGGTAGACCCCTTCCCAGTCCATGTGGCCCCGGTCTGTGAGGTCCCAGTCTGTGTGTCCCCCGCTAGCGAGGCTGCGGACGGTAGAGCCCAGGATGGTGGAGTCCAGAACAGAGGTGCCCTAGACTGTGGAGCTCTAGACTGCGGAGCCCCGGACTGGGGGGTGCCTGTCTGTCCCGTCCCTGTGAACTTGGGCCAGGGTAACCTAGATACCCCTGTTCCCCCAATGTCCCCGGCTGTGGCCTGGTTATTGGGGTTTCTGGGAGGCATAGCAGGGGTCCCAGCCTGTCCTGCTTCAGCCTGTCCTGCTTCAGCCTGTCCTGCTCCAGGCAGCCCCGCTCCTGTCGGCCCCTCTCCTGTCGGCTCCGCTCCTTTCGGCCCCGCTCCTGTCGGCCCCGCTCCTGTTGGCCCCACTCCTGTCGGTCCCGCTCCTGCCTGCCCTGTCCTGCAATTCCCTGCCAAGAGAACCCTGTAGCCATGGTCTGTCCAGTGTACCCAATATCAGCCTGGTTGGTGGGGTTTATAGGAGGTATAACGGGTAAACTTGGACAGGCTGGGCAGGGAAATATGCCCGGAACCGACAAAAAAATACCCATGTATATTTTTGGGGGTCCCAGTCTTTCCTCATATGACCTTCACCTCACTACGCCTCACTTCCCTGTGTGTGTTCCCGTCTCATCTCGTTATTATTAGTCCTGCCGGCCACTGTGCCTTGTTTTCTTTTCTTGTGTACTTTTGTTTAATAAATACCCGCAGCCATGAATTCCTGGTCTCCTGTCCGTTCCTACCCACCAGAAACACCCCGAGGTAAATCACGGATGAGGGCTTGTGCCTCCATTAGTGACACTGATGTCATATGTTGCATGTTCACACATAACACACATAAACGATCAACTTTTAGGAAATTAATGGATGGATTTATAGCGTATAATACACTTTTTATTTCTAATCAACAATACTGTTTGATTTAACAATCATTGTTCAACATGTTCAGACTGAGCCAACAAACCATTTTAACAGGATAAATTAAATATTAACAAAATGTGTGGGTGTAGGTAAAAAATGTCATTTTCCTGAAAACTATCATAATGGATTTATGCCATTTTGGAAAAGAGCTCTGCAAGTGTAAAAAGAAAGTGGGAACAGTTTAAGCCCTGGTGCTGCTCAGCTCCTCTGAACCGGATTCCCTGCAGTGCTAGCATTAGCATGTTAGCTAGAGGTGCCGTTTCAGAAACGTGCAGAACTCAGCACTTTTCCTGCACTTTCACACCAACTTGCAGGTTCTGCAGGTCTTCTGCTGATTGTGTTCTAGAGTGAAGGATCTCCACACATGTGATGTGTGTCTCTGTTCTCTGCTGCCATCTGTGTCGTCATGTTGTGGTCTCGTGTTTACAACTCCACTCTACGTGCCAATGGTTCCGCCCCTTTTTTGAAGGGACTATAGTAATTGGTTAAACCAAGGAATGTATGTCAGCGTCAGCCGATCAGAAGCAGAGACTGCAATATGTCCAAAGCGAGGGCAGAGAAAGAGAAAAAAAGCTGGACTAGTCGACTATTCTCAGAGGCCGTCGACTAGTGCTTCTACAGTCGACAAATCGACTAGTCGACTTTTGTGTTAATGCCCTATTTCTTACTTTTCAGTCTTTGTATACAAAAAGGACTGGATTGAAATACACATCTTTACATTCTGGGGAGGGGGGTTCCTCAATACAAATATTTTTTTTAAGTATTTGTCAGAATACCGTATTCGTAAAAAACACGTTGTTTGTATATGCCCTGCCATTACACCAAAAAGGACTTAGATACAGATACATAGATACAAAGACTTTCAAATTGAGTTGGTCCCTCTTCGCAGCTGCTATAATGGTTCCACCCCCTATGCTCTGGACTCTGAGGGGAACTTGTTCTTCTAGAACAACTAAAACGTGAATGCCCTGGAAGGGGCAAATAGCTTGGTTTTATAATTGATTTGATTACATTAATGATTAAGTTGAGATTCACAGAAATATTTTAACTCTAAACTTTGTTACTGTGATAGTGTTTACAAACCAAATGTTATTGCATTTTTGTTCATACAGCAGTACTTATAGTACAATAAAGTATTATATATAGTATATATAGAATAATAAAATGTGTCATATGCTACTTTTTGAATTAATAATTTAATTTTGCAGTATAACAATGCGATAAAAAAATACATTTTTATTGTTGCCTTGCATTAACATATTAACATGTTATGTCAGCTTATCTGTCACCCCAAAAAATAGAGTCTAATTTATCGAAACTTATTTGGAAGTATACGGGAAACATCTCAAATAAATTCATTTCAATAGAAAATATGTGTACCTGACAAACAAAACATGAACCTACTCACATGCAATACATTTTTATTTTAGAACTTATCAATAACATATAAGCATATGTTTCATCTGAGTAGGGACTGTTTTGGCCATGTTTTGCAGGCCGTGACTACATTCCTCCCCTTAAGGAAGCAAAAGCTGGGGAAAGGGAAAAAAAGGTGCAGTTCAGAAGGAGAGAGCAGGTTTTTCTCAGCGCTGGTAGGAGCAGATGGTGAGCACATTTTGCACATCATTTGTGAATGATTTCAAAATCTATTTATCTATTCCAAAGAGATCGCTGGAATCCCCATCTGCCTCTTTTTTCTCTTCTGCCTCATAATCGTTTCCATCCTTCCATCCGTCCGACGGAGAACGGAGAGGAAGATATTGGCTCGGAGGGAGGGAACGAGAAAAGGAGGGAGAGAGAGAGAGAGAGAGAGAGAGAGAGAGGAGAAAAGATAGAGGAGTGCTGTCATAAACAATGTTATATTGCCACTGTTCAAAATCAGGTAGCTCAAGGCAATACTGTGCCTGAGTGAGTGACTTTAATGCATATTGCAGCTTCGCTGATGCAGCAGGGCTTCTATACATTCTGTAAATGGGTGCATGTGTGTGTGTGTGTGTGTTTGTGTTTTTATCACTTTCTGGGGTCCTGGTCCAACCAGGATAATGGAAACGTGAATGTTGTGTTACTGTGGAGACTTTACTTGGCTCTCCAAGACTCCAAAAGTAAAGAAACTGCTGCTTTTATTAGAAAAAGTGAAAGATTAAGGTTAAGGTTGGGTTAGGTGGGGCACAACAATTCTATTTCTCTCTTATACACCCCCACGCACACACACACACACACACACACAAATACACACTGGTGTGTGTGCAGGAGACTGGTGGTAAAGCAGCCTGCCTTGGTAACTGTTGCGAAGCCGGACAAACATTACACGCAAAGTTTCAATTGACAAACAAACATTCACTCGTCTGCAGTGCAGCTCTAAGTGGACCTGGACAAAGATGAGCTGGAATTAATTTAAAGCCCCAGTGGAGTTCGCCATTGGGTTTTAAAGACCGTAATTCAATACATACTGGGGAAAACAGGTCTATTGTTTTATGGAGTTGGTGGTTTGGTCCAAGATCTAGAAATGGAAAGACCTTCTAAGCAAATGTTTGCTAATCAAAAAGGCATTATACTGCAGCGTCTGTCAGAGCAGCAGGAGGACCGGCACCACTAGCAGTGAGACCGGGGAAGATTGTACTGGGGTTGTGCTGAAGTGTAATCAGTCTGAAAACGCAATGTGTGGATGGAGTATTGTGTATAGTAATTTTTTTTATAGGTAATTATCTCTAACTAACTGTACAAGCATGATAGTTGTGGTTTCCCAATTTCATATAAGTATAGGTGTTCGATGATAATGTAAAATATGTGATATTTGTTGTAAATATATTGCAATATTGATCTGTATGAGAGTTTCTAAGAAACACACACACACACACTTTTCACACTCACACACAGATATACACACACACATTATAGAATTGATCATAATAAACTGTTTACTTTTATATTTAAAGATAGAACAATGTAGTAAGGGTAATTTATACACACACAAACAAACACATTATATATATAATTTACTATTATTCCATTTTCAAATACATGAGTTAGTATATTAAAATAAATTCTATATAAAGTATAATATGGTCATAAATGTATATTTCACTTGGCAGTAAGAACAGAACAGACTGAACTATCATCGAGGGCTCATGAGTTTGATTCCCAGCAATGTCCTCTCCCTCAATAAGTGGGAGGGGAGGGGAGCCCCCACCCCCAGCCGCACTCAGCGTGATGCTAGCCAGTGGGGTATCTGTTATTTGACCTAACAGAATTAGCGGTTAGCGTTGTCCTCTGAGTGTGTTGAGCTGTCAGTTGCATTAGCCGCATTTTGAAAACATATGGGGGATTTTCTCATGTCTCTGACAAACCATGTGCTCACCTTCACCCCCTCATTGCTGGTGGTATTGTGTGGCTGAGGGAGTTGCACAACAGATTGCTAAATATGGGGAAGAACAATAACTAGTACATTAGTAAAGGTGATTTAATTAAATAATAATTCCAGTATGATAAATATAGCTGCAAACCTTAACAGAGTTCCTACTGCAGAACTATCGGCTCAAGGACAGAAACGTCCACAGCTTGCATCTCCTCTTTTTAATCTTTTTGGTCTTAAATGAAGTGCTGCAGCTCTAAGGTGGGAGCCGTGAGCAACTGAAGAGCAGTCCAAGACCTGACCCAGCACATGGAGGCCGAGCGTGATCGAAAGGGAACAGAGGAAGGACCAGATCTCGTACTTGAACGTTCTCAGAAATGGACGAACCTCCAGGGTCTCGGGTAATGACACTGTCCGCCGCTGCCTGTCACTCAGCGTCGTGCTGAAGGGCCGGGGTACCACCTATGTGGAGAAAACCACACGAGGCTGATCAAGACCTACCTCAGAGCCTCTCATAAGCTGAAATGTGCTGCAAATGCGCAAAGAATTAAAAACGCTCCTTGCAATATTTACTGTGCAGCCGCACATGCATTTCGAATCACTGTTTTTCGAAAGCACTTCATCACGCTGAAGACCTGCCTAGCTTAGCATTGCTCCACCATCCACATATCATGTTAAGTGATTTTGTTTGGACGCACGTGTGTTTGTTTTGCTTGGGGCTTCCCGGCATGTTGGCATCCGAGCGGGACTTTTCATCCCCGGCCAAACCTGCGCGCAGCGGCCTGCCTTCGACAAATAACCACCGTGTAGCACATCCATCAGGCAGGGGGCTATAGGGGCGCGCTCTGGCCACGCTACGCTAATGCTTTGTCCAGACCCACCAAGTCCGTCTCCCTGAAGCCAGCGGCCCAAAACTTCTGCTATCTCCATTCCACATATAGCAGCACAGCGGAAAACCTATTATCACTTAGCTGAAAGAAGGATAAGAAAAGTACCCATTACAGGATCCAGCGGCTTCGGAATCCGCCACTGAGTGGAACGTGTGGTTATAAATCTCTTTTTATTCAAGGAACCGCGCTGCTCCTCTTGTTCAAACGATAACCTGTTTATTCATACATTTTAAGCCATTAACGTGACACGAACCATTACTACGCTACAATGATTCATCCAATTACAGCATTATGTAATAATCGCACAAGGGTTTGTATTTAAAAGCATTTGTTTGGACTATTTCCATTTTCTTATCACAAAACAGAACTGCACATTAACAACGGCAATACATCAAATTCAGATCTTCTACTCACATTAAAGTGGTTTGGAGAGAAATTTTACAATTTTCCACACAGTTCCTCCACTCGTTCCAGTGTCAGGATGCATTAACCCGAATGTAAGCAGAGGCATGTTCATTACGGGAGGCCAAATGAACCTACACCATTTCCATTATCGCATAGACCAGTCAGCGTGCACACTAAATTAACATCAGTTTTTTTTAAGCCAACATCAGTTTTTAAATCAAACATTTAAAACATTCAGATTCAGATGGGCTATAACCCCATTCAGTTGCAGTTGTTGTTAAAAAAAAAAAAGGTTGCGGTTTTGTATAAATTTAATTTCTGATTCTGGTCCATCACATCTGTGCTATTTTTGTTCATTTTCATCATCATAACAAGCCAAAGAAAAAGTCTGAATATTGCAGACCTGTTCATACATAATGTGAACTGTGAGTAAAATCCATTGCATTTATTTTACAAGAAATAACAAGACTTCGTTTTCCAGTAAAGTGAGAGAAGTAAGATTCAAAACTCAAGAAGAAGAGTGGCAAATTGACAGATTGTACATTTTCATCATCACTGAAATAACAGTGTTGTGAATAAATCAGAAAACACATGCAAGTGATGAGGTTGTGTTAATGAATAAATACCTTTAGTTGTATAGGGGTGTAATTTTGCAGCTCAGAAAACACAGAGTGAATTGAGAACTTGGAGTGCACACGCTTATTAGGGTATCATGGCATGTTCTGCATCTTCTCGCACAGGTCCACCTGATCCTAACTTTAATCAATGGTATTCGGACACTGTTTCAGCCTTCTCAACCTTCTCAACCTTCTGTCAGCTAGTGGAAATAGAAGGAGAAGCATCTTCTGCCAGGCAGGAGAGCAGGAGCACCTTTTTATCAGCCGTTAGCTCTATCAGCTTTAATCCATCAGCATGGCAGTACAGAGAGAGACACAGACTGATAAATCGACTCCCCTTTGCCCATGATGACAGATTGTTCCCACCCCTGGGCCTTGGAGACGTACAGATTTACAGATTCTAGGAGGCTGGTTTTATAAGAATTCCTCCACTTAACTTGGATAGTGCAGCAAGAAGCGAGTTTCCAGTGCCAGTCTTTAGTGTGTGTGTGTGTGTGTGTGTATGTGTTTAGCTCATGGGATGCACATCTTCAAACACTCCTTATTCAACTCATCTG
>JBBMFX010000141.1:17679892-17696712 GCA_037832545.1 Rhabdalestes septentrionalis | reverse complement strand
GTGTGTGTGTGTGTGTGTGTGTGTGTGTGTGTGTGTGTGTGTGTGTGTGTGTGTGTGTGAGAGAGAGAGAGAGAGATAGAGAGAGAGAGAGAGAGAGAGAGAGAATGAGGATGGAAATTATTTGTGTGTCTATTTGCATTTGTCTATGAGTACAAAAAATTTTAAATAAATAATAAATGCACATCGCCCCCTGTGCTTCCTGTAGTGTATAACATTCTGTCAGAAGGACTGTGTGGACCATATAAGTATTTCATAACCTCACAGAGTGCTTCTTGTATGAAATGGTTCAAATCTCAAATCCTCTTCTTCCTGTAGTTCTTTACAGTCTGTAGGGATGAACATTATAAAGCATTATAGAGTGCTATTAAATCTGAATCTCCCTCTCTGCTTCCAGTCATGCATTACTGTCTATCAGAATGACTGTTTTGATCTTATGAACATTTTATATTTAAAATGACCATGTGTGTCATATGAACACTGTAGAGGATTACTGGGTGCTTAAACAGTAGAAGCCACATACCCTCTATTCTTCCAGTACAATATACAGTGTCAGAATGACTGTATGGATCATATAAACAATGCAGAGTATTATATTTTTAGGTAAATTATGTGTTGTTCTATAATCTACTTTAAAGTACCATGTGTTGACTTTTGTACACGTTTCCTTTTCCTGACAAAGGAAACGTGGCATATTTATGAAAAGCACACAGAAAAGTTGGATGTCCTCAAACTTTTGCCAGGCAAGAGAAAGGAGTTGTGTGGTTGAAAAACGAGTGCAGGGCAGGGGATGAAAAAGTGTCCTTGCGAGACCCTGCAGCGCACCGGGCTTTTATGAGCGGAGTGGTGTTTTCTGTTTTAAACGCCATAACGTTTTATGAGGTGAAACACGGGTCTCACTCTTACCTGAGAAGAGCCTGGTCCTCAGTGGAGAAGCGGGATTGGATCCAGATGCTCTGACCAACGGCCCTGACGCTCACCCAAACACACACACACACACAAACACACACACACACACACACACTGATCCCTCCTGAACATGCCCCCCTCTGACCTCAGAGGCCACGTTCTAGTCCAGTAATATATTTCCGATAAGACGGCTCTCCTGTTTCGGGGCAATCTAACACTAAGATAACATGAAAACATGGACATATAGGCTTTCCCTGAAAAAACTCTCGGCTAATTAATTAATCAGTGAGCTCATATAATTAACAGAGTGCTTATCATAATATCAACACAGCCGTTTCCTCCGTTGGATTGGGTTTCTGGTGGAAAGGACGAAATCATACCTTTCTGTCGAAGAGAGTAACATAATGAGATTGTCATGAACTGTTGTCATGTCACACATTTCATGACATTTCATTTGTTTTAGCTCAAAACCTGTTCCCATGTTAGTGGCCTTCTCAGTAAACAGCTGTTTCTACACCAACAGTCTTATAGTCGACTAGTATTTTAGGTGCTGGCATGAGCACGGCTATTTTTTACGACTCCTCGTATATTGGGTTTATGGGTCTGCCCCTTTCCTGACATCCACCACCCAAGGCTCAGGAGATGTCCAAAGTGAATCTGGCCCCTGGAGGTGAAACTGACTGTGTGGCCGTGCGTAGTCTCTAACCTGTCTATGTACTGATTAAACTGAATGTAAATCGAATGCTTTATGTATGTAACAATGTTAATTATGCAGTTTCAGAGAGAAATAACTACTGACATAACCGTGCCGTTTTGTCAAAATAAGCAAAATAGTGTGATGCTCCCTTTCCAGGTAATATTTGATTTCAAAACAGCTGACCAGATTACACAGCAAAAATGATATTATTATGGCATCCATTAATGACAGTTATTGTTTATGGCAACATAACACTGTTGTTTTAATAAAAGCTGACATGCTACCATATTTTTACAACAAGTTCAATGGAATAAGAAAACTTGTGTTCAAAGAAACAACTTGATGTTGATGTCATGGTATGAGGAACAACAGAAATGATCCATACTGATGCTGCATTAATTTCAATTGAAAGTTTTTAAATATCCCCCTTCTCTCTTAAAGTTACTCCTTAGAACTACGAGGTTTTGTTCCGACCGCAGGGGTGTGTTTATGTCATGAAAATGTCGGTTTAATATAGTGTTACTAAGGTGGATATAAATGTTGTGCTTCAGCTTTAAAGTTTCTAGAGCAAGCTGGAGAAATGCACCTCATGACCTAGTGACCTTTCTCCAGTGCATCCCAAATGAAAGCTGGCCCAGCGTCCATCTGCTCGCGGCGGATGAATGTGTGTTTCTGCTTTAGGAGACGGAGGGCCAGTTTTCAGGGACACTGGACAGGAAAGCACTGTACTCTTACCTAAACTCCCTAAATTGCCCAAACATTCCTGAGTAAACTTGCGGCTTGTACGGTGCACTTTTAGCAGTGTGACCGGCTTGTTTTTATTTGTGGGTTGGATTAGGAAAACTGGCATCTTACCTGCGGGGGCTGAAACCCAATCAGCGCGGTAAACTGAGATCCGAAACTGGAACGCATTTCGGCTTCGCAAATAATAACGTTAATAAAATAACTCTTGGCCTGCTCCTAACTTCATTCATTAACTATCGTGGCACCGGCCTGAGATCAGAAACGCACTCATGAACAGCGATACGAGCTATTAAATTCAATGTTGTGTAGCGTTCGGTAATTGATGTCAGACCTCTGCTGTTTCAAAGCGCTGAAATGTTTCAGTGACCTTCCTTAATGCTCTGCGGCCTTGAATCGCCTCTTCCTGCATTCCTGGTGCCAGCCTCGCACCTGTAGCTCATTGAAATAAGAGAAGAAAACAATAAATGAGAAAGAGCAAATTATAAAAGTTCACAACAGCCCACATTAGTGTTTGAGTTATTTTATTATCATCTGATTTGAAAGTTATGGTCTTTTGTTGTTTTTGTCATTTTTTGACATTGAAACAAACAGAAATTCAGTCTTACACTTACACATGCAGAACGTTATTCAAATGTAAAGACAATGTGGTGCATAACTGACCATGAGGTTAGTTCTGTAATGAAATTGTTGCTGTAAATTATGATATAATGACATATACTGAAAATGAAAAGAATAACTCCAATAACCCTGTGGTGTTGTTGTGCTTTTATCCCTGCAGCTCAAAGGAGCCACAGGCTTGTGTGGTTTTTTTTTTCATTCATGGAAAACGTAAGTACACAGGCAATTTACACCAGTGGGCTTTTTTGGTCTGTAAATGCACATAAAATTTTATAGGCCTTGTAAAGTGCCCACTGTGAAGTGATGGGCTTCTGTGTATTAGAGACCAGAGAGAGAGAGAGAGAGAGAGAGAGAGAGAGAGAGAGAGAGAGAGAGAGGCGGTGGGGCCTGAATCCAGGTGACCCCAGAATGACCTCACCTTCCTTCCAAAACACAGCCGCATTAACAGCTTGAGTGAACAGCCATAACTGATAAACCCAATATGGCTAAAACAGGGAAAAGCCTAATGACGGTCAGTATTTTACAGGCCATCACATAAAACCACAGATCCGATATTACGTGCCTCAAAGGACTTCACTGGTTCTCCAAGTTATTTTTGTTGTAATTATAAGAACGTTTTCCATCAATTCAGTAAAAAATAAATATCCCTCGTAAAATAACCATTGTATGTAGACGCAGAAGGCGATAAGGGTGATCACACACTTTACTCTTGAATTCACAGTTCATAGCAGGCAAAAGCAAACATCTCAAGCAAAGAGCCATAAAATTCTGCCTGAACTGGTCTGTATTTTGACAAAATTCTGTCTGAACTGCATCTGAACAGAGCTCTGCCTGAACTCCACTGGAGCCTGTAAAACGCCTGCCCGGCAGGATTGTAGCCTCACTAAATTTGGACTAAATCCTGACAATTATCCTACTCTGAATGTATCCTAAAAAAATTCAGTCCCGTATCCTGACAAATTTACTGTTGTAACCTGACTGTATCCTGAAAAAACTTCTGGTTTGTATCCTGATAAAATTCTACCCTGCTTCCTGATGAAATTCTACCCTGTATCCCGACAAATTTCTGATATAACCAGACTGTTTCACCATGAAATTCCCCCTGAACTTGACCGTAGCCTGACTCATTTCTTCCTGGACGAGAGTCCTATTGAACTAAACTTCACATCCACACAGCTGCTTAATTATGTAATACTGACTATGACAGCTGTCTTTAGATCACTGATTAAAAAAAAGCTCATTTATCCACAATCTAATAGAACGTTAAAATTAACTGAATGCAGACCAGTTGCTAGTGTGAAAATTGTCCGAAACCTGAACCTGAAATGTGAATCCAGATATTCAAGGACGAACTTGGCCAACACCAGATGGGAATAGGGTTCAGTCTGGTCTCGCGCTTTCCAAGCTCTAGTGTGGAGCAAGTCTTCCATGGTCATTCCTGTCCATTAACTTGTCAATGCAGATGTAGATGTAACACCCCTTCTCCAGCACACATATTCATACCCTTCACCATACAGAGGGTAGTTATGGGCTAGTGGCCGTAATGATGGTGGGTCCATGAGTTTCAGGCTCATTACTCTGCTCAGAAACGTCTTCTTTCTTTACCATAGACCCTCACATTCAGAGGACAGGTGCATTCCTCTGAAAACACACACGCACACACAGGCACATGCAAAGTGCTCTGGGAAAGCGTTAATCATAAAAGTGTTCCTAAATCCCACTCCTGCACTCATGTGCCAATCATTCAGGACCTGAAATTGATTGCAGGTTTCCCCGTGTGTTCAGAAAGGGAAAGGGAGGTGCAAGTAATTGAGCGTTGGTGAATCACACTCGTGAGCAGAGCATATCAAAACACACACACACCCTCCAATCAGGCCCATAAAGTATTTCTGCATGAGTGACTATGTGGATCAGGTTCTTAGAGGAAAGAAAGAATAACGGAAAAAAATAGAGGGTGCGTTTGAATGGTATGAATTTTCTTATTCATGTCTTGATTGACGATGCAGAAGTCATGAGGCTCAAAGAGCAATAGTTATGTATGAAGGATTCAATGCAATAGATCCGATGAAAAATAGCCATCACAATTCTAACTTCTTCGTGTTTGGCCATAAAGAGTTCATCACCAAATTAGTCCTATAATTAAGAATACAAAAGAGGGAAATACATTTGCAGCATTTAGCAGACGCTTTTATCCAAAGTGATTTCCATTTTAGGGGACAGTTTCACTGGAGCAACTTGGGGTTAAGGGCCTTTTAGTTCAGAGGCAAGTATCCCTACCCACAAGGCCACCACCACCACCGAATACTGATACTGGAGGCAATGCAGTCACATCATTGAAGCCAAACTCAGAGTAGATCAGGACCTCATTGCCAACATCCCATTGTACAGACTTCTTGTCTATTACTGGGAAAGAAATTTAGATCCCGCATTGCAGCAGATAAACTATGAAATTAAATATAGAAAAACATATGGATGTCTGTTTAAGCATAAACATACTCATTATATTATCACTTGAGAGAACCATCTCCACACTGTACTAGTGTTGTTTTTGGGGGCCTGTTTCAATTTAAGTTTTAGTCTAGTCTTTGCATCAAGCTGTCATTTTAGTTTTTATTAGTCTTAGTCACGTCCAGACCTCTTTTTGGTCTAGTCAAGTCTTAGACGACTAAAAGTCTGAGCATTTTAGTCTTATTTCAGTCAGAATGATCCATGACTATTTTTGTCTAGTTTTAGTCGATGAAAACTGTATTTTAGTCTTCATACCCCAGTCCATTCGCATGGTGACGTCAAGTCAATCAAGTCAAGTACAGCTTTATTGTCATGGCAGCCATATAGATTACGCAAACAGTGGGATGATATATCATCCTCCCAGACCAACGGTGCAACATACAACACAAAATAATAGCAGCACACTCAGACAGATAAACAATGAGGGTAATTAAACCTATAGAAATATATCGTTAAATTTACAAATTCCAAATACATAAAAAACAAAATATAAAATACTGAAATACTATGAAGGGCACAACTATGAAGGAGACTACATGATACTACATATACTACAGATACAACACAGTATTTTATACAGAATATATATGCTGTTGTACATGTATGCTAATTTCTGAATTGTAAATATATTTTTATAAATAAACATATAATGATGTATACAATATAACCATAGAGTTATAATACAGTAGCCTAAGGACAACAAAGACAGAAGAAGAAAAACATAGCAAAATGACTGAGCACCTTCAATGTAAACTGTTGTAAATAGTTCTAGGTGTGCAAATGGGACGATTTGTGCAAGTATGGTAGTATGTGTAGCAAGTACACATAAATGTAAACATTCACTCATGTGTCGATCCAGAGCTGAAAGCCATGAGAATGATTTCACACGGGGCTGCTGAAAAGTATTGACGGGGGTGGCGACCTAACAGTGAGGGCAGTAACTGACCTCGCTCCATAGAAGTCCTGTCTAAATACATTTGAACAGAGAGCATGTAATGATTTGTTCCTTTATCAAAGAAGTAGCATTTGGTGCTTTATCAAAACAGTAGCGGAAGGCATCTCAGACTTTGCTGTTTCCATGTGTCTCATTCAATTTGATTAGGCGTTTTAATGAAATCTTGGGCTACTTGGGCAGCACAATGTATGTTTCATTTGAGAACATACTTGCATTATTCAATCCCAGTAAAGATGTATGCTTTTTAAAGAACGACTGATTTGATTAGCTGAGATTTTGTCTATTTTATGCTTTAAAAAAGGCATATTTCCGCAAGTTATCCAGAACGTCTGAAGATCACATGATTGTAAACGCAGGAATGACAGTTCAGCTGTAGTTCATGTGTACAATAAAGCTGCGGTGAAGTGAACCTATAGTGGGCTTAATGCTGCTTGATTTGGGACAAAAATGTAGACATCACCCGAAATTGGAAGGTTTTTTGGCTTCATGCAGTAGAGGTTATTTTTAATGTGGCTCTGTATGATGGATGGTGTTTGGTTTCGGAGCGTCGCATGTGTGTTTAAGGAGTGTGGCGCGTTTCTAATTCCTTCCTTCAGCGCTCTAGTGTATTCAGTGCCACTTTGTTCTCCTCAAATCCCCGATTGTGACTCTGAGAGCCGTTTGAGGAGCAGAAAAACAGCGACCGCATCTTGTGACACGCATCATTTCAGCCAATTATGAAATTATCCCAACCCGTAGAGTGTATGTGGGTCACTGACGGAAAAGAACAGTATGTATTTCATCCTAAGGTCGGGGGTCAAGTGCTAGTTAAATTGTCTGCGGCAGTGTGACGTTAGGCCCGCTTTTTTCTTTTTTTTTTACTTTTACTGTAATTTACTGAGATATGATTGCAAAACGACATTGGGGGAAATGTACATTGAACACACTGGTTCATTGTGAAGAGCTCTGGAGAAGCTCTCAGCCACCTGTTCAGCGTGGTCAGATTCTCTTTAGCAAAAGATTCCTTATTTATTAAGGACAACAGACGAGCACTGAAGAGTGACTGAACATCGTACTGTGATTTATTTTGTATTCAGTGCTGATGAATACAGCATTTTTAATTTATATTTTATTCAGATTATTTTGTTCTATTCAAACATTTTCCTTCAAGATGTTCTATTCTATTCTGTTCTTTCCTGTTCTGTTCTGTTCTATTCTATCCTATAAATGTATTAATTTAGATTCTATTCTATTCTAATCTAATCTATTCTATTTTCGCAGGTAATTTTATCCTATAGAGCCATTATAGTCTGTTCAATGAAAACATTCAATAATTTTCAATAATATGTCCATTTAATCTTATTCTATTCACTTATATCTTTCTTCTGTATTCTATTCTATGCCATTATATTCCAGTTGTATTCTATTCTATTCTATGATTTTTATTCTATTCTTTAAAAATATTCTATTCTTTCTCTTTTGTTCTATAAAAATGTTCTATTATATTTAATTCCATTCTTTAAAGGTATTTGTTTCTATCACATTCTGTAAAAATATTGTATTCTACAATATATTCTATAAAGTTATAAGGATTTACTCAATGGTGGTCTTCTCTTCACTTCTGTTTAATCAGTTATATTCTTTCATTCTTTTCTGTTGTACTACACAAATACATTCTAATTTTTTTCTACTCAGCTTTATCACATTCTGTTAATATCTGAAATTATATTCTAGTTGATGAAAACATTTTATTTCGTGCAATTCTATTCTAATCAAATCATCCCACTTCTTTTCTTTTCTACTCTTTTATATTTTATTAAATATTTCCAGGCTTTAGTTTATTATATTCTGTTCTATTCTATTCCATTCTATCCTTTTCTGTTCTGTTCTTATCTGTTCTATTCTATTTTATTCTATTCTATTTTATTCCATTCTATTCTATTCTATTCTGTACTGTACTGTTCTGTTCTGTTCTGTTCTATTACTTTCTTTTCTATTCTAATCTCTTCCCTGCATATTGCTTTATGTTTTTGTTTTCCATGTTAAAACCCGAAGCTGGTCCAACAAAAACAAACAGATGGTGATCATGAACTAGTGTTCCAAGCATTTAATTTACATCACAAGGTGCTACATGCCAGGTCCATCTGATGGCCGGCGTTTTAGGGCCTGAACGTTTGGTTCTCGTTCACACCATCCCTCACCTGCGAACAGCTGCACAGCATTCAGAGAGCACAGTGTTAACCCTGTCCATTTAGACCACTGGCGCTCAGTCAAAACACACAGGCTCTGAGCTTCCAGGCTACCTTGCACGAACAAGTTCTTGCTGGGAAAATTTGTAGCAGATGCCACCTGTCCACTCCAATCCGTCAAGCTCGCGGTTAACCGTCCACCTGATGCATAACATGGCCAAGAATCATCTTAAAATGCATCACGGACTCAAATCAAGGTGCAGCCTTTTACCATGACTAAGACAGGACAAGCTGATGGTGCGGTGAAAGCATCCCATAACAACTTAAATAAAAAAAACATTTCCATACCATATTTGAGCCACTTATTAATTTTATTTTATCTTTTGTTGCAAAAGTTGACAAAAACAAACCAAAAAAGATTTATTCCCCATTCGTACACATAGCAATACCTTATACAAGCACAATATTGCACCTTTTGCCATTAAATCTAATCCGAAATAAGTAGCATCTGCAATGTATTCATGTATCCTTTACCTCTCGACAGGAAAACTTTTATAAACTTTAATTAAAGCATGAAGGTCAACGGAATCAAGTGGATCTTGAAGGAAAAGCAGAGTGTTTTTCATCTTTCACATCATCAGATAAAGCTGGTTTGGTAATCCATCAGGCATGACGGGGTTACGGTGGTGTTGAAGTGTGCTGATGGAGCACAGTCCCAGTGAAAAGAGCCCGGGGTGGAGGGGCAGGCCCGGAGGTGTCGCTCACAAGCTCCCACAATGCCTCTGCTTTCCAAACGTACACCTCCCCGAAACCGGAGAGGTCAGCCGGTCCCTCCGCAGTGGCCCAGAAACAGTCAAACTGACCACTTTACACTTAAAGGCTTGTCATTTATAGTAGATTAGAAAAAAGCTTTTGGCCCTACTTCATTGTGTCTCTTATAACTGTGTAGTTGTACATTAATAATGCATATAATAACAATGTAGCTACTGGTGATTTTTAACTGTTATAGCTACAGAAGTGCAGCTTATTTAATTACATGTATTTCCCCGAGAAAATATGAAGTGCATGTTTGGAGACACACAAAGAATGGTTTTATGGGGGAAATAATTTGCATTAAAAAATCACACAATTGTTCTGAGTGAGAGGCCAGCACCTTAGAGCTGTATTGTTAAGGAGTGTGAACTCACGGACAGCACATTTAGTCCCAAACAGTGACAGGTCTCAAACACACCTTGGGACCTGAGCTTTAGTGTCTTGACATCCATTTTTGACTCTGCTGTGTGTTTCTCAGTGTTTTGTCCTTTTCAGGTCTTCATTCCTGTGAGGCAACTAGTAGTGTAGTGGTTTGGTCGTTTGCCCTTCGATCGGGAAGTCGTGGGTTCAATTCCCCCTTAGACTACTGAGGTAAACTGAGCAAGGTGTTTCTGGCTGCCTACTGCTTTACTTGGTAAATGAGTTTAATACAGAGAAAGATTTTCACATTGTGCTGTGGTGTGTTCACACGTGACTATAAGGGGCAACTTTACTTTACACTGTTAACAGTAATGACAAACCAGAGCACATCCAAAGACAGCAGTCCTTCTCTGGAAAATAGGAACTAGGTGTCCAA
Organism: Rhabdalestes septentrionalis; assembly: GCA_037832545.1. Taxonomy (NCBI): domain Eukaryota; kingdom Metazoa; phylum Chordata; class Actinopteri; order Characiformes; family Alestidae; genus Rhabdalestes; species Rhabdalestes septentrionalis. The sequence continues at coordinate 17,686,507 of JBBMFX010000141.1, read as the reverse complement.
GCATTTAAGAGCTTGAAAAACACCCTAATCAACATATTCTTTAAGTTTTACATGGTCATGCTGGTCACTGCTTTCCATTAGGTACACCTTCACACTGACCATTCAGCAGCAAACATTGTAACGTGTTAGAACTGGTGACACTGCAATTTAACAACAATTCAAGATTTCAGCTGATATGCCATAATTTTTACACATTTCAAGCGTAATATTTATACTTTTTCACATTTAACAGTTGATCCACTACTAACCAGTTGATGGACATAGTGAGTGCCATGCAGGACACTCAAAAGCACACCACACACAATGAATAAGCAGCACTGTATAAGAAATCTTTACAATTTCAGGAATTGTTGAGTGTACTTGACATGCGGAAAATTAATACCGGCAAATCACAGTTTTGTTTTGTTTGCTTTGTTAATCGCTTTGTGTTAATGCCCTCGTGAACCAACTTTTCAGAAATCACTCCCTGTTGCTTACTACCTTGCTGATGTACATTTTGAGACTCTCACCCATCTAATGCATTTTCCGAATTTAAATGTGTACTATTGCTTTGTCCTGTTCTTAGGAATCTGGACTTCCACACTAAAATTTCTTGGTCACAACTTGACATCCTCAGAAACACCCATAACATGACCCCGCTCCACCAAGAAAGAGTCAACAAAGGGCATGTTAGCATCAGAACTGGACCATCTAGCAATGGAAGAAAAATCATATTGTTTTTTACATCGTGTGGGTGGCTGTGTGGGTGCATTCCTTACCTTGAAAAATATGGCACCATGGAGGCACCATGGGAGAAAGGTCAACCATATTCTCTAATGGCAGTGATATCTTTCAGAAGGATAATACAGTTCAGAAATGGTTTGAGGAACATGACAAAAAGTTCAAGGTGTTGACTTGGGCTCCAAACTGCATCTGTAGAATGTGCTGGACAAACTATTCTAATCCATGGAGGCCCCATCTTGCAACTTGCATGACTTAAAATATCTGTTGCTAAAACCTTGGTGCCAGATGCTACAGCATATCTTCAGAAGTCTTGGGGAGTCCATGCCTTTTTGGTCACCAATATAAGGACCTACATAACATCAGGTGGGGTTTTAACGTTATGGGTGATCAGTCTATTAGGTTTATCCCGTTTGGGAAATCTTAGACTTCCATTTTCACATTTTAAATGACTAGCCTATGCACTGAGAGAGCCCTCAGTTACAGGGTGTATTCCCTCTGGAAACAGAGTGCACTCTTGACCGCTGATTTGTCCCCTGTCCTCTCTCTTTGGCTGGAGAGAATCTAAGAAGTTTGTTTTCTGGCTGGCCTCAGTCACCCCTTTCCCTGTGCAGTGGTAGTTCTGAACAAATCACAAGCCAGTTGTGTTTGTAATACCAGCGCAGTTCGATAATTACCCCCCTGGGAGAGCCTCGTTCTAGCTCTGCTCTTTGCTCTCTTCCTCTTAAGGAAGCTCTGTATGACATGGAAGCTGTTTGGGATAGCAAAGGCCAAGCACAATGCTACAAGCAGCCATGAAATTACAAATTTCTGTTTTAGTGGAATAAAACGAATTAGATTTACTTCCATATTCTCCTAAAAATGACAAAACAGAAGTTCAAGTTAGCTGCTCCTGTTTTTAGCAGTTCTAATGTGCTGAAGTCCATGGTTAAAGATAACAATGTATCTGAAACCACATAAGTAAGTCTATAAGAGATTGAACTACTGATATTTAGTTATGCACTTTGCACCACGGTGTATATGTTAGCTACATTTGGGCACTTAGCTCTAGAGCAGAACTATAGAATCAGAGTCAGAACGTGGAATATCTTGAGCGGAAACTTTTACGGTCAGGGGGAATGGCGCTTCAGGGATTGTCCCAAAAGACAAACGGAGCTATAAAAGTTTACGCTGTAGACTTACAGCTAATCTGTAATGGAGGGCCTTGTGTCTGTGTCTTCCGAACGGAGTGGTGCAGAGCTGCCAAGCCAGATGTCAAGGCGTGGGATGAGCAATGTTGGACATCCAGATTACAGTGCGCTATTTGGATTTGCCCGTCTGGCCTGCGGCATGGACACCACATCTGTTTCCACTCAGGGAGGTTGTACAATCTACAAGCCCTGGATCTGCCGGCATCTCTCTCCGCATCCCTCAGTGGGATTCCCCTCTATCCTGAGAAACAATACCCTGGAACCTGCACTTGATAGTATTTCAAAACGCCTGTAAGATAACGCTGCTTTGCCGGTTAAAGGGAGTAATTTACGGTGGGGTCCCTAAATTAGAAGCTAGCTGAAATGTTTGTCTCCCCAAAGACGCATTTATTCATTTTAGGATAAGCAGGGAACACCCGGGTTGAACGCTCCCCAGGAGATATAATAGGAGGACTAATATCATCAGGATTGAACTCTGATGTACTGTGCGGAGCTTTTACGTCCTTTTCCTCTTCTGCGGTTTGCTGTAATTTATTCGCGACTGGCCGAGCCCTAAACTTTCGTCAAGGTTGTTCGGAACGCTCCTCCTTTGAAACTGAGGTCACAATGTTTTGCCCGTAGCCTCATTCATAATTGTCTGTCTAGTGAGAAAACCGCACACCTGAAGGTCGGGGTAGTTAGCGTTGTAAGTAGAACCCTGTTAGAAGGCCTCGCGAGCAGATTTATAGGCGTAGCGAAGATGGAATACCTGACCTGCACCGCAAATACATATCCATACTGCCTGGGAGGCTGGAAAAATGTGATATTAATTTTCTTGCACGGATATGTTTACAATCAGCACGTACTGGCGAGCAGAAAAGGAAGAAGCAGTCAGCTTCATGATTAAAGCTCGCAATCACAAACCCTGCTGCGCTGCCATCGCTCCGCAGCGAACCGAAACCTCACGACACAATTGAAATCTCCTGATAACACATTACATGTTTTTTTTCTGAAACAGATTTTTTTGGTTTCCAGCCCCTTCTCGTAGCCACAGTTTAGCATGTGTAAAGGCCTGGGATGAATGTGCCTCCAAGAAAAACACAGCGCAGGAAGTGGGCCCGGGGAATGTGATTAATTCATTAGATTAGCGTGCTATAAAAGCGGCCGTGCGTTATTTGATTATTCCCGACTGAGGTGGTGAACGGGTTGAAAACTACTGGTGCAAATGAACTACAGGCCCACGGGCACTGGCACAGTGAACGCCAAAGACCTGATGCTCAACTGCCAGGAAAACACTGGGGCAAAGGCTGGATCACATTTAAAAGCTCATTAGTAAAGTGTTATGTATGAACTTATGGTTCAGAGTCGTTTTCCAGCACAAACTGTGTTTGTTGTACAAAAGGGCCCACATCCTACATCTTTCATCTTTTTTATTCCTTTCCTTTTTCCCTGAGTCCCACCACACATGTTCAATCTTATGCACCAAACACAGTCTTCCCTTATTTTACATGACCCGTAGAATTCAACAAACTGAACTCTGCTCTAATAGGCTGTCCTGCATTCAAAAAGCAGTCGAGGTGGACATGTTCATTTTCACTGTAGATATATGTAAATATATTCATTTTTGTGATATCACAATAGCAATTATTTTAAAACTCTGTCGGATAGTTTCCATAAATGCACTGTTTGGACTTTTGAAACATTTACAAACTTCAAGCTAATTTATTGAAAAAAGAAAGAAATCACATTTTTCCATGCTGCAAACCCTTTGAGTTCTGGTTCTTGTATTACCATCTACTTTCATGGGCCACTTTATCTGAAACCTGTACTCTTAGAGAATGTAGCCCCTTTGCAGACGCACAGCATGTCTTAGCCTTCCTCGAGTCCTCCACAGGTCCTCAGGGTCCATAGGCTAGCACATTTTAGGGATTATCCTGCTCAGAGATAAATGATCCAACTCACAACTGTGCTGGACTCTGCTCCACTCCTGATCTAACCCTTAAAATATGGTCACTTTCTAACCACAAAGCCACCGATGGCTGAATAGTTTTGGGCGGTGGTCCCTCCCTGAAATCAGCGCTGACACTGATGTGTGTAAAAATCCCAGGTCTGCCTTATACACCCCAATGTAACATACCAAAAACCTGAATCTGAGAACGTGGCCTGTAGACACTGTAACCTTTTAATGAAATAATTCCATTACGCTGAACCCTCCCAGTTCTGTTCAAGTTCAGTGGTGTCTAAGCTCACTGATCTGAGGCTCTGACTTGCAGTGACATTTTCTGTAAAGTCATCTAACTTCTCCCCAGCAGCAGCGCCCTGGGAGCCCGATATTTCACACATAATCATTCCTGCCCGGAGAACCTGTTGCTTCACTTTCAGTCCGTGAGCAAACAAACATATCAGTGAGCTAGTGAGCCGTGCAATGTTAGCATAGCACGCTTTTGGCCCACAGCTCCTGCATTGTCTCATCTTGGAATGAGCCTTATCGTGGCCGTAAGTCTCAAACCTGGCGCGACTCCTATCGTGGCCGTACGTCTCGTTCGATCCCAGCTTGGTGCCAGCTGCCTGGCCGCAGCTAGCGATTGGAAATTGCTCCCTGGAGAGCTGTACATCTCAACGCCTCCGAAATGTGCCGCCCTCGGCTCAGTGTGAGCCCGTAGCCACAGAGATGACCTCCAACCTCCTCCGCTGGGAGCTGCAAGTGAAGAAACCTGGAGATGTTGTTGTTCTTGAGCTCTTTGAGGGGGTGGGCGTGTGTGTGTGTGAGTGTGTGTACGTGTGAGTGTCTGGGTGAGATGTTATTTTTCCACCCTTGGGGGACTGGCTGCTTTGGTCCTGACCTGTGATTTAAACCCCAGTAATCTTCAGCAATCACACAAATATGTCCACACCGAGTCATGCCGAACTGTAGATGCGGGATTGCTTCATTTGAACTCTTCAGAACCGCCGGATCCGTAGAGAGCAGCAGCAGGGCGGGGAGCGATTATGGGATGCTTTTAAACAGCGTCCCTCCTGATGACTTAATGCCTTAGCAACGCAGCGCGTGCTGCGGACAGGCAAGAGTGATTAACCAGCGTCGCTCAGGGTGTCAGGGCCATGCTGACTTCAGCCTAACAGCAATGCTCCCCTTCCCAAGGTGAAGCTTAGTTTAAACAACAGGGAGTTACAAAGTTTGCTCACACTGCACATCCAAGGGTGTCACAATTCACTTACAAAGGGAAGTGTTACTGTACATGCTAGCAGGGGCAGCGTAACTACATTTTCTATCAGATTTTTTTTTTGTTCGAATTTATATTTCATATTGTTCCTTTCTCTGTGTTTGGTGTCTGCTGTTATAACAAAAGCAATTTCTGCTGAGATTAATAACTGATTCTGATACTGAGTGTTCCAAATCTGGTCTTCAGGTGATATAGGTGGTTTACACTGTTGCCACATCCCCTGTGTATCAGGTAACACACCTGTAGCATGTATTCAGTGTGACCGTGAGGAGCTCATGGTGTGACAGGGTTTAGTGAATTCACCTGAAAGAGCATATGGAAGACAAACTGGCTAAAATCTGATTTCATTAGCTAATCAATGATCTAACTCTTTATCCTGCAGTCAGGTTTGGGGGGGCTTAAGCCTATCCCAGCTGCAATGGGCAAAGGCGGGGCACACCCTGGACAATTTACATTTACAGCATTTATCAGACGCCTTTTATCCAAAGCGACTTCCATTCCCTACCCACAGGGGACAGACTCCCAGGAGCAACTTGGGGTTGATGGTCTTGCTCAGGAGCCCAGTGGTGGTATCCTGAAGGTAGGATTCGAACCAATTACCTCTTTGTCCAGCTGCCACCACAATCGCCAGCATGTCGCAGGGCCACGTAGAGACAGAGAATCATTCATGCCCATTGCATTCAAAAGCAATTTTAACACAAATTTTATATATTTATATATATATTTATATATAGACAGAAAGAGAGCGAGAGCTCACTGCTAATCTTCTACACTATAACTACTTAACTCTAATTTTGTCTTCAGAACCAATTTTTTTTTAATAGGAATATAAAAGTGTATATATATATATTTATGAGCATGTTCTATTGTAGAGTAGTTTCTTAACAATTCAGCTTAATTCTTATCATTTTTATCTATGTTTAAATTTAAAAATGCATTCAAAAGAATTAGTTTTGTATCTAAGGCATTTTACAGCTTTGTATTTAGGGAACTCCACTTCCACTACACACAGCACCACAACAGACACAAGAGTGTTCTCAGCGCAATAGCTGCTCTGGGTGTATTATTTACAGTGGCTCTGGACTTCATTACTGTCCCGGAGACCCATAACTGTAGTTGCAAGTGTACAGAGAGGGCTGAAAAATGTTTGTTTAGATGGTCAGGAGTAGCCGAGAGTCCCTAGAGAATACTTTAAGGAAATGAGGGCTTTGGATGGGAGTGTCACGGACACATAAAGATTTTTGTTCTTACTTTTTTTCAAAACCTCTCCTCACGTCTCTTTTTTGTGGTGTTGACTGGTGTGTTTGTTACGTAGTGTGTCTCAGTGGGGTATGTGTGTGTGTGTGCCTCTCAGTGGGGTGAGTGTGTGTGTGTGTGTGTGTGTGTGTGTGTGTATATGTGTATGGGGGTTAATAGGATGTCTGTGGTCTCTTTTTTCACTGTTTGGCTCAGGACCAAGACCTCTCTCTCTCTCTCTCTCTCTCTCTCTCTCTCTCTCTCTCTCT
>JBBMFX010000141.1:17650887-17667928 GCA_037832545.1 Rhabdalestes septentrionalis | reverse complement strand
GTGAGAGATAGAGAGAGAGAGAGAGAGAGAGAGAGGGAGAGCGAGAGAAAGAGATAGAGAGAGAGAGAGAGAGAGATGATGCAGATTTCATCCTCTGGGGAAGCGGAGCGTAGGGACGGTACTGGGAGCGGCGTGTGGAGACAGTACCGTGCTCAGAGAACCTCAGTGGTGCAGAGCGGTCTTGGGGATCGACCCACTACTTTCTGATTGCAGGGCAGTGCCCTAACCACGCGAATACAAATATTCATAAAAACCCGTTATTTGTACCTTTCCGAATACCGTATTCGCTTTGCCCCCCCTAATATACTTTGAATTTATTACTAAATAACTTTTTTTGAAATAACTATTTATTTTATTTATTTAATGCATTTGCACTTATTTTAATTTATACTCATTTATCCTGTCCCTGAGTCCCTGGTGTCATATGGTGCATGTTCACACATAAAGCACATAAACAATCAACTTTTAGGAAATAAATGGATGAATTTATAGCGTTTTGAAAAAAAAAAAACTTTTAATTTATAATCAACAATACTGTTGTTTGATTTAACAATCATTGTTCAACATGTTCAGACTGAGCCAACAAACAATTTTAACAGGATAAATTAAATATTAACAAAATATGTGGGTGTAGGTAGAAAAATGTCATTTTCCTGAAAACTATCAAAATGGATTTATGCCGTTTTGGAAAAGAGCTCTTCAAATTAATTTGTCGTGTTGTGTCACGCAACCTGACACCTCTGTAGCTAAGACGATCGCGTGAATACAGGGACACACATTCATGCCAGGGAAAGTCTTGCCAGCTCTGCTCCACTTGTTCTGTGATACATATTAAAGCAGAAGGCTCTGATATTAAAAGATCTGATCTGATGCATGTGTTGACTTTTTATAGCCTTCCTGCCTGCACAGCAATAAAAAGTCAGACAGAGGGAAGTGATTCAGTGAGCTTCCAATTAATCTGAAATCCCACACTGGGTGAATATTCTGGGATGGGAGGCATTGATCTAACTTCCAAACGGGCTGCAATTCTGCTGGGCCAGTGTGTGTGGTACAGATTGCTTTCTTGTGTTTTGTGATTTTTTTTTCACTTTCTTCAACAAGTGGATAATTTTGCTTGTTCCAAACACACTTTATTTCAAATGACCGCAATGGTTTAAAAAAAAAGGAAAACAATTCAGCTGTATTAGTCTTCATCCTTGAGTTTGTATTGTTGCCCCCAAAAAGTCCACGTTAATCTGGACAGTTTGAATTCTGTCTGAACTGCAAAAAAGCACCACAAAGTTCTGCCAAGTACAAAATTCATTTTGAACCTGAATGTTGCTGAAAAAAACTGTAGCCTCCTGAAATTCTATCCTGACTTAGTTCTGACAAATCTAAATCTATCTAAAATCCACCTGAATTAAACTGCAGTAATACAAAATAAATTCTGAACAAAGTTCTGTCTGAAACCAGCTGTGTCCCCACATTATCTGTAAAAACCTGTGTAGCCAACAACATTCTATACTGACTGACTCTGCTATTCTGACCAAATTCTTTCCGATTTCAACGGTCCCTTCTCGAAAACTGTAGTTACACAGAACATTCTGATATGACTGTAGTCCTATAACAGTGTGTCTAAACCCAACTACAGACACCAAGTATATTTGGGCTACAGCACAACTTGATTTTTTGATCAAACATTCCTTAAGCGCCCCTGCTGCTGCCTCTCCAGTCATTCAACAAACTCAGGGTTGTTCTGGTGGGGTTTAAAAGTTCTTGCAGTCTCTGTAGTTCAGGTTAGCTGACAGGTTGAAACTGTTTCATCCAACGGTAGCATGAGCAGGAAAACTCTCCGTTATTCCCCCATGCAGCCTCCAGCACAGCCGTGACAAATGGTGCGTTTCCAGCAGCGGAGACGCGGCTCATGAGAGGGATTCTGGCTCTTACCGTGGACGCTCTGCAGGTGGTGACGCAGGTATAAAGCCCTACACTCCGTCTTTCAGACAAGTCCATTTACTGGCTCCTTGCACTCACATGCTGAGCGGCCATCTGCTCCAAGCGTCTGAGTTTCACATTAGCAGCCTGAGCATTGCTGACAAAAATCAATAGCGAGAAGAGATGGAGTTTTTGACCGGTGGGAAATGATATTATTGTTTATTGAATGAGCAAACTTTTGTGTGTAGAGGGCAGGCATGCATAATATATGACAGAGTTGTTATTGGATACTGTACATTCGCTTGAGTTGGGATCAGGCTTTTTTTTTTTTGGACTACTCAGTCTCGCTTTATGGATGAGAATAGTGCGCCAATACTGAAAACCCTGTATGAAAATCTACTCCCACATTTACATGGAGGTTTAGAAATGCAAAGGAGATCATTAATCACATGGAAAGTGAACCTGAAAGTAAATAAGCCAATACGTGTTGAATATTTTTCACATTTTTCAAATCCTACAACTGCTTTGATTTACAGAACCAGTCGACTTTTGGACACACCTAGTCCTAAAAGGGTTTTCCATGTTTTTTCCACCTTTTCCAGTAACAGTGAAGACCTAATAAACTAACAAATAAGGCGTTATGCAATAACCAAAACATGTTAAAGAAATCTGTCCTCTTATTTTAGATTCTTCAAAGTAGCCAACTTTTCCTTGAAGCCTTATTCTTGGCGTTCTCTCAAGCAGGCTCATGAGGAGCCACCTGGGATTCTTGTCCAGCAGTACTGAAGAACATACTTAAGATTTTTAATTTAAACAGTTTCTTAAATGCAAATTTTACAAAAGCACTGCTACCTCGCATCTAGAAGGTCCAGTTGTGGTGTCCTGGGTCCTTTCTGTGTGGAGTTTGCATTTTCTCTTCATGACTGGGTGGGACATAGAAAATGCTCAGGCTTCAAGATGATTGCTAATCTATAGTTAGCAATGTAAAGACATTTTGGAAGGGAAGTTTTTGTAGTCAGTTACTAATGCATCATTTGTTCTGAGACCTCATCTTGATTGCGATTGGTTTACGTATCATTTTTGTCTGTAGCAAATATACACAGCATTTATGAAAGAGATTCATTAATGCTTCAGTGAGTCCTTGTAGATTTGAACACCACAGCAGTGTGAAATTTGTGCATTTATCCCTTTCATTCCTTTCAGGTTCTGTATTTAACCCAAGTGTAGCAGTGAGCAGCCTAAGTTGCAGCATGCAGGGACAGTACCTCAGTACACTTTGGCAGCCTTTGGTAGCTTTGCAATCCTAGGATTTGAGCCCATGACATTCTGATTGCAGAAGTGACTCTCTAATCACCAGCACACCAGCTGCCCCAAAATTTGCAAATATCCAATAAGGTACATTGGGCAACATGTTTGTTGGTAGTTTATCATTAATCAATTAGTTATTTTGTCTGAAGGACATTGTCTGAAGTACACTGCCAGCTTAACTTTGAAAAATAGCTAGTGCTTCCTCTGAGACATGTGAATCTCCATTACATCTTTTTGAAATCCTGTTGATGCAACAATGATGAATGACTCAACACGCTTGGAGGAGAACTATTAATTCTGTTTGTAAATCAGTTAGAAAACACAGATTTGCATTGTAATGGCTGATGGGGAAGATAAAGGTATATAAAGCCCACCTAGCAAGACAAGAGAGGAAACGTATGCCCACAAATGGCTGAGGCATCACCAGGATTAACTGCGGAAATTTGATTTTAGGCTATCTTATAGCTCATGAATGTGGTGTGTCCACACTTCTGACTGGTGCTGTATAAACAAGCAAAGCTCTGAATGTGGTCAGGTCCCTGAGAGGCAGTCGTGTTGCAGATGCCTGCCTATAAAAAACTTTACAAGGTACACATTACTCCTCACTTCAATTGGAAGTTTTGCACCTGTTCATTAATGGCTTCTTCTCTTTGTGCCCTCCCTCCGTCTTTTCCTCCCTTATTCTCCCTGGCAGACTAGGGGCCTCCCGCTGTTTTAACACCTTCTGTGGGTCTTCTGGAGGCCCAGGTGCGATGCCCCTGCCATTCTTGCCCAAAAAACCCACTGGGAAGATGAGTAGGTGCCAACATGGCACAGTACCGGCATTCAACAGAGATTTAGCAACACTTTACAATCGCATGAGCCGCCGATGACTCAGAGGATCGGAGTGCTGTGAAATATGAAGTGTCAGTGCTGCATTAACTCTCTCAGGCCGAACATCTCATTGGTGCCCCAAAGCAGTGTGAGTGTGTGTGTGTTCACATGTGTGCGTGTCTAAGCTACGTTAGTCAAAGTAAAGTGGATTGGCATATGGAGTCACAGATTTCTGTGTGCTACTATGTTTCCTATCCCTGTATGAATGATGCTCCATGCTGCCTTTGTTGTTGGGTGTGCAATTTCTAAGAGAACAAATTCGCAAAGGTTTATGTGGAAATGATTATCATTAATTAGTTTCACCTGATAGCGATGCAAGATCACTGGTGTGTGAGCTACTTTGCTTGTTTAGAATGGACGTTTCTATCAGAATATGTGCGACAGCATCAAGAAATCTTGCGATTTAAGGATAAAAGAAGGCTGAAAGTCTTAAATAACCGCTTTTTCGGCTTAGTGTGAAGTAGCACGGCTGTCAGACAGAGGTCTGTGTGTGTGTGTGTGTGTGTGTGTATGTGTGATAAAGATTTGAGACTAATAATAGTTGATTATGGTGGAAAATTCACCCTCACTGCTGTTGTTTAACAAGAGGCATTTTTCACCCCCTGCACCTGTTTTGCTAAAAACATAAACAATGCATTTTCCATTAGACGGCCCGTTTTTATGAGGCTGAATCATTGCCCGTTCTCAAAGCGCCTCGGCTAATACCTTCCTTCACTCTCCAAGCATTTACTGCCAGCAGCTGGGTCGTACTCATGTGATTCTTATCTCAGCGCCTCTGAACAATGATCGAACTCTGACAGCCCAAAGCTCCAGGATAGCCACAGACTTAGGCCTCAGGAGCTGGCGGGGAGCAGGGAATTATCCACTGTTGCATTTATTGCCATCTAGTATCGCTGACCTCATAAGCACTACAAATTGGTTACATTGCTCGTCATGTCCTGTCCTGGATAAGAAAGTGTATAGGTGATGTTTTGACACCTGGTTTAAACCGCATTCTAAAGCAAGCCTCCCAAGAATTTAATTGGCCACCACAGGTGCTCCTGCACCAAAGCTGCTAATTGGTTTCCAGTCCTAGATCCACTTGGGCACCATCCATCGCTTTAATTAGGAACATGGTTGATGTTTCGCTTTTCATTTTTAACTCAACTAAAAGTACTGTAATCCAGCCTGCATAGAGAAAAGCTGCTGCATATCCTGCAGGAATCATTTGTGATAATAATTGCAAAAAACTTTTGGTCAACAAAAGCTTAAGGTTAACGAATTAGCTGGCGAACTTAAAATGTCAGTTTGTTGTTTATATGAACATCACTAAACTATATCAAATCAATTTTTTGCATAAAGATTTACCTTTTTTGTTTTCCCTCTGATATGCTGTAAAAATAGCTTTTACTTAAAAAATTGAAAATACTATTTTGTCCCAAAGTCATATTATCAGCACCACACTCCACCCTCATTTGAATTTTACACCCCCAGATGGTAAATGGTCTTGGCACTGCTTCAGCGTCCAATAAGTAACATTACAGTTCATTAAAGTCCATTCTTTTTGTATGTGGGCATGAATGTGTATTCCTGTTTTTGTTCATGATCCACATTTTAACCATAAACTGGGGCGATGCAAAATTCCATTTTATGATTTTAAACATTCCTCCAGCTGTGAAAATACAAGAAGGTAAACAAAACATCTCAGTTAATGTTTGAAAGTTTGCAATGACTCGTTTGCTTATACATCTACTGTTTGATTATCAAGCATGCTATCAGGCCTCTGGCAGGCATTTTCTTCCTCCGGAGTTTGTTTTTGAGTCAAATCTGAACCTATTTAGTGCCATAAGTACCAGTTTATGCACCACATTTACAAGACCCTCTTCATATAGCTATAAAAACAACAGCTGTGGAATCCAAACACAAACAAAAAATTCGGCTGGACATCTTATCAACAGCCACGCAGCTTGGTAAACATATTCTCTTTTCCCTTATGCAGCACATGCGGAACTTGTTTAAGGAGGGGTTTTTTGGGGGTTTTTTGGGACCCATTTTCTGATCGTCAGAAAGTACACTGTGTTTAATTGTCTTCGCTTTGTTCATGTCAGACATCTGCCCACCAAATGAGTAGCTGTCTCATTTACAGAATGGCTCTAAATCATGAACCAGCTCTAATCCAGACGTGGAGAAAGCTTGGATTTTCTCACTTCGGCCTGTGAGGTTCCAGATCCGCAGACATTTTTCCATTACCGTCCCCATTACAGATGCCATAGTCATTTTCGAGGGACGTGACATAAGTTTGAGTCTGTCTAACACGTTCGACTCGGAATGGCAACAAAGGAGACGTTAAGAGCCTAAAAGAGTTTTTTTCATCCATAATGGAGTATCGTATGGCCACGCTGAAAGAGAAAATAGACGTTTGGCCAGATGAGTGTGGTTTGTTTTTTTTTTTCTACTTACAGAACAGACCAGTTTTGGCCATTGTGCCCTAGCCCCATCCCCAATGTGAGCACCATGTACCGTACGGCCTTCTGCATTCCCCGGTGGTGCCTGCACTAATTTATGAGCCTGTAAAGGTCCGCAGAGCCTCCAGTACAGCTTTGATAAATTCATCATGATAATGGCTCGTAAAAGCAGTCAAACCCCCTGGGAGATTTTCAGCACTTTGTTTACGAGGACCTGTTGCAAAAGACCCCAGGGTGGTGTTGGAAGACGGCTGTGGAACAGGTGTTGGCAAACAGCTTTGTTTCACCTTTAAGAATATAGGTCAGTTAAAAACTTAATTTGCATGATTATTTGCATTAAACCGATTTGCTTATGTGGTTTGTTACATTGAATGAGTCATTTTAGGTAAGATAAAAGATAACAGAACAAGGAACCACATCATCAAGTCTGTTTGAGAATACTGGGACACCTCTACATGGTTTGCAGTGATTGTGTGATGATTTTTGCAACATGCTAATCAATGAGGTATTAGCTAGCTCCCATTACTAGCCTCGTATTTGCTGGGCAAAACAAACTCCAGGTAGAGCTCCAGAAATAAGCGAAGTTCAGACACCAAATGTGTTTTGACTCATTGACTCAATTTTGTTTGGGGGGGCGGTACTTTGTAAATGTAGCTTCTTTTCTGAACTGCTATGGTTTTGAGATCATTTTGGCCTTAACATAGCAACGGACAAAGGCCTGAAAACAAATAATCATGAATAGTCACTTTCTGCCTGGCTCTGATAATGCAGCAACAATACATTCATGATCACCTCAGTCCCTCCAGACCACTGTTACAAATCACAGTCAGCAATCCTGAGGTTCTTTGGCTCCTGAAAGTGAAACCCTGAGGTAAGCTGTAAATGTCCAGTTTCTCAGTTACTCTCGCGCTGACAGGGAGCTGCACACAAAGCAGTGGAACTGTAATTCCCCATCTGGATCTGTCATGTAGGCCTAATTCAGAGCATATAACCTCCCTGGATCCACAACAGGGTATCAGAATATGCTAAATTTAGGTTTGTTTAAAATGTTTGCGCCAAACAAGCTTTGACTCTGTTGCTTCATCTGTAAATATAAGAAGTGTTTGTTTTTTTTAATCTCCAGGGCAACAAATTGGAAAAAAAGAAAGCGGACCAATTAACATCACTCAGAAACCGTCTTAAGTTAATGGAGTCATCTTTGGAGCTTGGCACGAATGGAAAACAATGTTCTCATTCTGCTTGGGTCCTTAAGACTTCTTTGCTTGAAATTTTGCATAAAGCTAAAAGCTATAAAACTGCAAGAAGCAAAGAAGTTCCTTAAATGTTCCTATTAGAGCAATAGCTCACATCGATTTCATACAAGCCTCCTTAACCCAGCCATAGTCTGAGTGATAAACTGGAGTTTATCAGATTTAGTCCATGTTAATACATCAAAATGTGTCCATTAGAAAGAGTTTGCAAGCATAGCTGCTGCTGTAAAGGCGGATAGTGTGATTTTTCCCTATCTGGCTTCTGCCCACAGGCAGGTATAAGTTAATGTGGTTTTGTGAGTAACACCACTGTCCTTCACAGAGCAGTCTTTGGTTCCATATCCAGATTCTTTTCAGTCTTGGCCTCCCAATGGTGGCATGAACTCCCTCTTCCTTTCAGATCTGTGGAGTCTCTCGCGTCATCAAGCATCGCCTGAAGACCCACCTCTTCAAGGAGCACCTTGATGACTAATGATGTCTCTAATTTCTTTCACTTCACTTGCTTACTACTATATGACAGGTGTTTAGGTGTATCAACCTGCAGTATATTGGTTGAATTGTGGATGATCAAATGAAGTTTAGCTTTACAGGTCTTAGATACAGATGTGGAGTACATGAGCACTGATGTACGTCGCTCTGGATAAGAGCATCAGCTAAATGCCGTAAATGTAAATGTAAATGTAAATGTAAATGAGGCCCTTTACCTCATTCCCTTATCACACACCCACACATCAGACTCTTTCACTCCTCCTCCTGTCACCTCCTCTTGTCTTTGTGTCTCTCTGTGTCTGCACAATCGTAACATAAATAAATTTCTTGTGGGATCAATAAAGCTCTCTGTCTGATTCTGATCGCCCTGCTTAAAAGTGTCTGCCACATGTGTACATGTTAGTGTCTCGCCTTCAGGTTTCACATCATAAACATTTTAGTCCTCAAGCCAAAAAAATCATTATCAGGATTATCATAGGACTGCTGACGGAGGAGAGTAGACATGTTTGCAACAGATGTACGGTAGATTGCGTTTGGTATTCTGACTGTAGTGCCTGTTATTACCCTACTCGAGACACGAGTGTGGCCGTTTGTGTTCAACTTATCGGAACTGCACTGGACTCATATCTCTTGCTCCACACTGAAGAAGCAAACTTCAGACCCCAAACATGTCTTCTCCACTCGGAGCAAAGATGAGGGAGCACTGGGTAAATCTGACTTTCCACCAAACAATTCCCTATAAGTGCCTGATGGCTTCATTGCTCCTTCCTGTCCTGAAACGTTAGCGCGAGAGAAGCCCAGATTTCACATGACGCTGTGCAGATGGAGGGGTTTGTCAGAGAGGGTCACACTTAGCTCATGTTCATGTCTGGAGTAACACACGTACGCTTCTGATCAGGCCTTCTTTAACAGACCGTTCCATCCAGCGGGAGTGTATTACAGTCACGCTTGGCACACGTGAGGTACCCTGATTCTGCCAGGCAGCAGGCAAGCAAACTGAGTGGTTGAGGTTTGGCTTGTGGGGGATATGAAGCAGGGGAAAGGCATTTCCACTGGGAGACCACACAACACCCCCATCTAACCCCAGATTAGTGAGAGGGGCGAGGACTCTGCATTTGGGAAAGTGCACTTCTTCAAAAGTGTACGCTGTTCGCATGTGAATCAAACTATATTACGTTGACACAGTTTTGAATTTCGGTTTACTTACTTCTGCCCACATAACAAGTTGATGTAATATGTTTTACTCATGTGGAAATGATGTACACACTTGAATCAAATCCATTCTGGGCATTTATTCTTTTTGACGGAGTTCGAAATGAAAGATCCCATTGAAGAACAGTAAGAAACCCAACCCGAACTCATTCTGCTTAGACATTCACTTATAGGTTCAAGATGACTGATTCCATTATGGTTTTCAACAATATAAAAGCAATTTGGTTGCAAATTATATATAAAACGATTCTAAAAGGCAGGGCTTGATGTAGAAGATTAACAAATAACAGAGAAAATTGTAGAACATCAAGAAATATGTTAAATGTAACATTCACATTTCATCAAGAGAGCATGTCCAATCTCAAGGGAGATACATTGAATAGAAAAGAACTTAAAAGATACTGACAGTATATTGTTTAGGATTTAATTAGGCCACATGTTGATAAAATATTGAATAAAGTATCAAATACTTGTTTGACTTCATATTGATCAATATAAGGGTGTTAAAAGGGTGATTATTGATTTTTCAAACTCAAAATAAAAATAATTAGTACTTAAAAACAACTTTGTGATATTAGAATTTCCATCACAGCATATCTCACCCCTTTGGAAGGAGCTCATTTGTCTCAAGAATGCCAATAAGTGCAGCTGTCCAGAGAAAAGTGTGGGACTGAGGCCTGAAGGCAGAAACAGGCCTGATACTTTTACCTGCATTAGTAATGTCAGGTACAATTAATGTAATCCAAGCATTAAGCCTGTTGCAGCCTGTTGCCATCAGCAGGACATTTTATGTGTTCAGTTCTGCAGATTCACCCATTCACTGTTTTGACATTTCAGCCCACCTTTGAAAGCCAAGAAAAATGAACATGCTCCCTACTTACAGCATCATCGAGATGTTCTGAAGTCCTAACCTGGTTTTAACTAGCCACAACTGGGAGGTTTTATTTTGCACCATAACCTTTTTGCATAAAAGCAACTGAAATGATGTGGCCTTAGAAGCACAAGCATGGTTAGCCATTAAAAATTATTAAAGATTACATAGACGTGCACCTGGGAAAGCCTACGCGTATTTTCCAAATACTGTGTTTGAAATGCAGTGTAAGATTAAATTAGAGATTCCAGGTTTTTAAATATAATATCAGTGTTAGACATCTTGGTTGTGGCCTCTGTAAAAGGGTGTGAGTCAGTGATAAATGTGTTAAAAACTATAAAGTCCAAGACTAGAAACAAAAAACAGGCCCACATTTGTTCAAATGAAGGAATTAAAGTGATGTCGAAATATTCCTAAATGAAGGGAAGTGCCTGGAGCTGAGTGATACAGTAGCATATGCAAACATTTTAACACTGCAACCTAAAAGAATAGTTTACGTCACCCTTTTGAACTGAATTGAATCGCAGTGCTCTTAAGCTATGTGACATAATCTGACTGCTAAAAGCAGACCGGGACCGCTCTGGTTGTGTCTTTTATTTTTATTTGGTTACCTAAAAGCTCTGTCAGGGCCCCATGGGACGGGATGACGAAGCCTGAATGCGTCTGCGCTTGTAATTTTCTCGGTTGCAGTAATCATCTCCGTAGCCAACATAAGGCCTGCATTAATCAAAGCCCTGAGCTAGCAGAACGCATCAGCCTCAGATTTCTTGCGTTTGTTTGGTGCTATGTTTAGCAACCGTAGCAAACAGTAATGCTCACAGATGCTTACTGTGAGAACTTTGACCCATTCCCGAATTTCCAAAAGACTCGCAAGTCTCCTTCTGTTAGTGTTCAAGATACTGCAGGACCATATGTGAAGCGGGCCTGTTTCTCCCAGCTATAGTGAAAGGAATAGACAAAACATGATCCAAGCCAATGGAAACGGAATGGAATTCGAGGCAGGGCCACGATAGGTGATCCTTTTCCAAATCATTTTCTTAGGAGAGCTCTTGAGGAGGTGTTTTGAAAGCCTCAAACGTTGTTTGAACATTACAAAAGCTGCTTAGACAGACTCACCATCGAGTTCACCCCTGCCGACTATTTTCACCAGGTTAACTGTGAGGGCGAGCAGCATGCAGTCGTATGGACAAGCCTGAACAAGCTTGAACGCCCTTGGTTGTGTTGTGAGAATAAATTAACACACCTTCTGTCGGGAACATACTTAAATGGGAACAATTTCTATTTATTTGTTTAGCACGTGGGGGAAAAATGTTTTTATAGAGCAATCAAATTTCACCAATAATCAGTAACTTACATTTACGGCACTTAGCAGATGCCTTTATCCAAAGCGACTTCCATTTCTAACTACAGGGGACAGTCTCCCTGGAGCAACTTGGGGATAAGGGTCTTTCTCAGGGACCCAGTGGTGGTGCTGGAGGTAGGATTCGAACCCAAGACCTCATAGTTCAGGGGTAAGTATCCTACCCACAGTGCTACCTCCACCCCCAGCACCACACTGTGTTTTTAATCCACAACTTAGCATTAAAACATTTAATATGTTCTCTGATATCAATGTGTATCTGTTTAAACTGCTCATTGGGTCTTCTAGCATTATTGTGGTTGTTTTTCCTGTGTATTAGATTTCTGTTACAATTACTTGGTTGAGATTATAGAACTCCTATTTACACACTTCCATATTCAGAATCAGAATCAAGCAGGAAACTGCTTATATTGTGACTGCGAAGACACGCAGAGACAAAAAGACAAGGACAATATAAAATACTAAGTCTAAATCTGTAAAAATCTGTTGAAAAAACTCCATTTAAAAAAACACTATGCTATATAAAATCTGCTGGGTATCAATACTATACAGAAGTAATAGAGTTAAGTGAAACCATCCAACACAAATGGATAGTTTGCCGTTTGTTATTGCACTTGGTAGAGAAGAGCAATAATGTAAAAGCACAGAAGGTTATATATTATACAAAAAAATGACCTTTACAATAGATTTCCATTCCATCTCACCTGGTTACAGCAGTCACTCCTACGGGAAGTCAAGGACTCGGCCTGTGTTGAGCCTGCCGTGTGCGGTGGTGCGGCCTATTTCGGTGCGGTAATAGATTCAGGCTGTGGTCAGGGTCACCCCTGCCTCCGGGGAGAGGTTATTGCCTTGTAAAGTGTGTTAACATGTATGTTAATGCTCATGCTATACCTCAGCGCACTATATTAAGTCCCAAATGTCCTGCTCCATTACAAGGCGCAGGAAAGTCAGCCTCTGGTTCATGGCATGAATACCGTTTTTGTAAAAACATAAATATATAAATAAAGCTCTGAATTCTGGAGGAATGACCCATTTAAGCTGTTTTTGCAGGCACAGATTAAGCCTGAGATCTGGACAATGAATGGTGATTCCCTACTAAAATACATTCCAATTTTACAAGTTCCAGCTAAATTACTGGTCTATTAAATATATTAACTGTGTAGGCCAGGGACCTGCCTATTACAGTACGGGTAAAACTCTGTGGATGGTCCATCAATCCTTCCTTTCAGTAACTCACGTGCTGCTGATGGGACTGAACAAATCTTTAAAACCTTTTACATTTTTTACATACATTTCAGGATTTTACTTAGTATTTATTCTCACTTTCTCCTTTAATGAACAGCTCGCTCTCAAGCTGGCCTGGACTCCAATTTGTGCAAATGATGATAGAAGGCTCAAACTAATTTGGAACTTTCTGTACAGTGTGTCAGAAATCTATTTAACTTTGAATAATGACTTCGAGAATCTCAAATATTTTTCAGTCATCGTACCTTTCCATGTCCAACATATTACCTGATCTGTCCCAGAACATCCTGTTCATCCAAGGTGACACTCTCATCCTCACCAGAGTATGTCATGGTGTTTCTGACTTACAGTCACTAGGAAGTCACAGTTGATACAACAATTTCTCTTGAAACAAACATCTGTTGGCCAACACTTTCAGTTTATACCAGATCATTTCAGTTTACATGTTTTAGAAGTTCATGGGAAGATGATCTATATGATTTGGATTTGATGGAACATTAAAGTTGCCTCTTGTTTTAGGGGGAAAAAAATTGCTTGTCATTTTGGCACATTTTATGTCACACTAACACAAGAGCTGAAGCTGCCTTGGAGCTGTCAATACAGAATGTAAACTGAGTATAAACATGTTTAATTATGGAACTATGCAGATAGTTATGCAGCTACATATAAATAGTAAAATTAAAATAACAACTCACAGGGGTAAAAATACATTCTGCCCACAAAATGCCAATCATGTATGGAAGGCAGTCATCCAATTATCCAAATATGTCACATGTTACAGATTTATTTAATCACGTCAGTCTCTGTAGCTCGAGGCAAAGCATTCCCACTAACCAGTCGAACAACACACACACACGAACAGTCTAATCAGGGCTATATTAATGAGATGCTATGTGGGGTGGAGAATTCACTTCTGTTTTGTTTAAACCAAACAGAGAGCAGATCTGCAAAATATGGAAAAGCCAGATGGTTTGAATAACTGTGTTGTCAGGCTTCCTACTGCAAGTATAATGAACTAAAAGTAACCATGAAAGCCTCCAGGAACTGTATGAACCTTTATCAGGAGCTAAAGACTCATTTGGATGCCCGTAAAGCTACTTTTTCATTTGATACTCATGATATCATTGGTGGGGTTGGCATAATACCACCAATTTTTTTATAGACAATGTCTTAAAGGCCTGGTACTGTGAGCTAAAAGTTTTCACTCAATGCTAATTCTCCACATGGCCGATACTCAGTTCAGAACATAAGCTTTAGTGCAGTAAATGGTTGCTGCCAGAACTTTTGTCTAGGTATCTTGTTATAACAAGCTCTACCATTAGTAGATAAATAACAATAACAGACTGTTCATCATCTGTGGTCGATCAGCCAAGACATGTCTGGTGCCTGAAGTTAGCTTAGTTTTAAAACTAGAGCTAAATGCTAATAAAAAAATATTGTTAGCAAATGCTGCTTTAAGCATGTATGCTTAAATGATCACACTCTCACCTTAAAGTGTGGAGGTGTTCAGGCATCTCTAATAGATTTGCGTATTAAGTTTCAGGCCTTTTATGGCACACTATTCAATAAAAACATAAGCTAAAGTACATTAGCATGTTGGTTTTTAGGTATGAAGATACAACTTGGTGGCGAATTAGCTTCCAGTACTCATTAGCTGCAAACATTGTTGGCTGGTTGATAGGGGTGAAGTTTTGGAAATTTTATTTTTCATCAGACCAGTCCTGATAGTTTCTATTTGATTCAGCTATCTTGTTACAACAAGCTCAACCACAGGTAAGAAAACAATAATAACTTCTATTAATCACCAGACCACTCATCCAGACAGTGATAACACACAACCTAAGTGTGTTCTGTTCCCAGCTTGGCTCGAGGTTATTACGAAGGCAGCGACCCATCAACGGTCTGAGCTCAAACTCTCCAGACTGCCTGATTAGCCGAACTGATAAGAGGCTGCAAATCGCACCCGCTTGCAGTAGCCCGGCAGTGATTTGCTGCTTGGTTAAGGGGCAAAGAAAACAGCAGGCCTGAAATCTAGAACGTGTTTGCTTTAGCCAGTGTGTGCGAGTGCGTCCACAGAAAGTCAAGCTCACTTCTCTGTGTTTTCGCAGGAAACAAACACATGCCTCGTTGGGATGGGGTTTATCGCTCCCCGACTGTTTGGAGAACAACCAAGTGCAACAAACACGCAGCACAGGCAGGCTTGAGAAACAGCAGTGGAATTTTCATCAGGTAACGTGTGTTTCAAGGGAAGTGGGGGATTGAGTTGGGGTGGAGATTTGGGGAACAGTAGTCACAGTAAGGATCTAAAACTGATTTCACAATTTCAGCAACACCAAAATAAGACCACAATATAAATAACGAACATGAGCATGAAGCTTTTCATTGAAACTTCATGGTCTCAGTTAGAGCACAAAAGCTGTAACTTCCGCAGTGATGCGGAAGGCAGAGGGCAGTGGAGAATGATGTTTGTTTATTTGAGCACTTGCTGCTTCTCCTCTCAGTCAGAAAGTCTTGAATTCAAAGCTAATAAAGCCCTCAGCCTGACACAAACATGGTTTTGCTAATTATTTACACTTCCAAGAGAGCATGAAGTCTCAGAGCACTATTTCAGTCATCTATTATTTATTTTTTTACATTGCTTTTACATTTTTTTAAGTCACAAGAACAAGTCTAGATGCTCCTCACAGATATCATTGAGAACACACAACCTCCAGTGTTCTCCAGCGTTTATACAGCAGTTGTACACAATAACAGTAAACCAAAGGATCTCTAAATTTAGGATCAATTTGCTGTAATATTGTTCATTCCTACCCTTAAAACAGCAGCTCTTAATGGGTTACAGATAGACTGTGGTCATATGAAGCTGAGCTTATAAAGAGTCTCGCCGGCCTGTCTTGTTCTGTTCACTTCTGCCAAACTTCTGTGTGTTTAACGTTAAGTTACTGCATCTGTCTCCTCTGAAAAGTTGTTACATCTAAATAGTGTAAAAAGTATTAAAAGAAATCATTAAATAATTCATTAATTTATTCAATTTAATCGCTTAAACCTTACTAGGTTCGCAGGTACCCGGGTGTATAGGTGCGAGGCAGAGATGCACACACACCATACTCTCATACACTCCAACCTTCAGTAAATGTAGAATCCCCATTTCACCTGAAACGCATGTCTTTTGACTGTGGGAGAAACTTGAGACCCTTGAAAAAACCACACCACCACCAGGAGAACATGCAAACACACACACACACACACACACACACACACACACACACACACACAAACAAGACCAGGACCTGGATTCAAACCCCCAACCCTGGAGGTGTTAGGGAACACTGCTATCCACTGCACCCCCATGAGGTCTAAAATGAAATCATATTTTACAATTCTACCACTGATTACTGTCACATAGAGTTTGACTGAGTAACATTAACATGCTCTGTTTTTAACAGGGGGGTTTCAGGTCAATACACTGAATCACAGTTTAGTTCAGAGGTTCCTTATGTTCACAAAGAAAAAAAATCACAAAACAATTTACATATCTTTAACAGCATGTCATTTACTAAAGCAGCAGGAACCCTCTTGAGTGCCTGTGAGTCACGCCGGAGGTGGGAGCTGCAGGAACTTTTCTCTTTAATCATCTACTCAGACGCTGCAGAATTCACAGAAAGTTTTGTTTTTTCACTCCGCGCTGGCAAACGTCCGGAGCCGTCCTGAGTTCTGTTAGTAATAGGCGTGTTGTGAAATTAGCAACAGGCCAGCGTGTGTTATATTACAAAGCAGAAAAAGGATAAAAATTCATGCAATCACTGTGAAAGAATATGAAAATCAGATTTCAGCATTTCAAAATGGACTGGTTGCCTGGTAACCAGCAAGTGAAAGTAAATCAACCCCTTCAAACCCTTTGAAGATCAAATTCTAACAGCGATCAACAGATATCAGTTCAGATCTCAATTTCTCCCTCTCTCTTCAATGGCTTTCTTTTCTATCTACCTATCTGTCTATCTGTCTATCTGTCTGTCTATCTATCTATCTATCTATCTATCTATCTATCTATCTATCTATCTATCTATCTATCTAT
>JBBMFX010000141.1:17619276-17633084 GCA_037832545.1 Rhabdalestes septentrionalis | reverse complement strand
TGAGAGAAGGGGTGAAAGAAGAGGCAGAGAGTGAACGCGAGAGAAAGAATGTACGAGAAAGAGATCAAGAGAAGAGGGAGTAGATAAGAGGGAGAGAATGAAACAGAGCGAGAAAGAATGGCTGGGAAAGAAAAAGAGATAAAGAAAGAATGGTGAGAGTGAAGGTACCAAATGAAAACGTGAGAAAGAATGGCTGAGGGCTACAAACAAATACAGAAGAGGGACAGAATGAACGTGAGAGAGACGGAATGGGCAAGAAAGTGAGAGAGATAAAGAAGGAGCAAGAAAAAGAGAGATAGGAGGGGAGAAGAGGGACCGAATGAATGTGAGAGAGAAATGGGTAAGAAAGAGAGAGAATGAGCGATGAGCATATCACTGGACAAAATTTAACTCTCCAGCAAAATAATAATCCCATGCATTTTTCAAAATTATGCAAAAATTAATCCAGTCCAGAGAAAAGACAATTCAATCTTGCCCTCCCTAGTCTCCAGAGCTGGGACAGATTGGACACAGGTTTTTTGTTTTTAATGTCTCTAAAGGATGCTGTCAATCTGTACTGCTGTTATAAGGGTAAGGGGTGGATATGTTGATGAAACTTTTAGAAAAGTCAAGAAATGCAGTCATTATACAGTCAGCACTAATATTATGGACTGTAAATAATGTTTATAAGTGAGGTTAACTAAGCAAATGTCCTGTGGTCTATATAGTGTGGTCTCTGTAGTGTTATACATAGTGTATATAGTGTTATTTTTTTAATAGTCATAATAGTCATACTTTATAATGTTAATCATATGTTTATATATATACATTACCGGTCACGTTTTAGACTTCTGGACACTCCATGTTTTCCAGCATACCATGTTGTTCTTTTTTCTGAGGTAGTTCGGGCTGTTTTGGGACACTATCTTGTTGTAGGATGAACTTGAACAACTAGGCAAATACCAGAGGTCCTGCATGGAGCTTCTGGGTAACCTGACCTTTTTTAAACCTCTCACAGTTCAGCACTCTCCTTTGTACCATTTAATGCTATTCATTGTACTTGAACTTTTTGAATTTCAGTTTAAAAAGCTTGAAACACTGGGGTGTTCTAAAAATTTTGACCCACAGCGGCCCTATCTGGACCGGTTTGGGGACCCTTGCACTAAAGGATAAAAAAAGACGCCTCTAAATTTGTTAAGCTGTTTTTAAAAATGGCACCAGCTTAGATTTGGAACTAAGGACTTGAGACTTGACTTGACATTATCGCTCATTATTACTAGTCTTGGATTTGGAACTAAAGACTCGAGACTTGAGTTGGACTTGGTAAAAAATGACTCAAATTCAAGCCCTTAGTATGTAGTTCTTTTTATACAAAGCCTTCTGTTTCTGCTTAAAAAACGAAAATATTTGTTTTTATGAAAAAAATACAGTAACATATTTGAGCTTTTCTTTACTACAAAAACAAGTGCCTGCAGCTTCATATTTTTACACCCATAACCATAACATT
This sequence comes from Rhabdalestes septentrionalis, assembly GCA_037832545.1. Classification (NCBI taxonomy): domain Eukaryota; kingdom Metazoa; phylum Chordata; class Actinopteri; order Characiformes; family Alestidae; genus Rhabdalestes; species Rhabdalestes septentrionalis. The sequence continues at coordinate 17,631,598 of JBBMFX010000141.1, read as the reverse complement.
TCTTTCATGGAAAGTAATTTTTGCTTTATGTTGCTCTAAAATTGTGTCACTCTATTGCACATAAAGTTTTGTTTACATTGATTTTGCAATAAGAGTGTAAATATAAGGCATTTACATTTTTGTTTAAATTGACTTTGCAGTAGGAGTGTAACTGCAAGGCACTTTTTTTTACATTGATTTTTGTTTACATTGATTTTGCAGGGTCACTATAGATAGATATATCGACTATCACAGTATCGCCATGTCATCATATTATCGGTATCGTGATATATTGCGTATCGTATTGTTAGCTACCCTAGTGTAAAACCTAAATATACCTCCAAATATGCTTCCAAAATAATTTATTTTCATTTTAAACTCACCTTAATACATTACCCTTAAAGACAACATAAAAGTAAATCCATGTTCTGTACTGTAGAATGTAAAAATACAGATATTAACCCTGTATAGACTATACTGTAATTAATGCAAGGATTTTTTCTTTGCTATGCACTGTCATTTTCTTTGGTATATGCAGGGTAAATAGCAGAGGGAATTATTTAAGTTACAGCAGGGGGAATATTTATTTTACAGTAACAAAAATATAGCGCTTTAAGTAGAACAAAACTAAAAACACGAGAACACTCAGCTAAACACTCGAGATTCCTCCATGTAGGAAACTGTTCTGACTGTGGAATTCTGGACAGCAGCTGCCAGAGATGTGTCACAGTACAGCAGCAAATCAGCAGTAAGGAGAAATAAATATTGTTCTCGGACTACTTTCAAACTTCTGGCCCTGAGTGTAGAAGTATTCCGACATCCTGAGATGTGCTTTCTTTGTGACAGTACCAAGAAATGTATACAATATATTTTCTATGGAAATATAGCTGAATTTATGTTAATATTTATGTTACAAAATTAGTATATTTTATTTTTCTTAGCACTAAAATAATTTAGCTCTAAACTGCATGAAAATATATATATTGCAATGAAAAAAGTACAAAAATATGCGGAGGATATCTGCCATTTCCACGAAGTTGCCACAAACAAGTATTAGTCTGGTTATAAGGAAAATGATGCGAAAGCTGAATGCGAATAAGCATATAATATATATAATATATAATATATATATACAGTATATACACATACTGGTATGTAGCCCCCAAGTAATATTTTTTGGTTACAGAAGTTTTAGAGGCTATATATGTTTTCATATCAATATAAGCAACCAGGAGGAGTCTGACTATGCTACTAATGCTTTGGGTGTATGGCAGATGGTTTAAAATATCATGAGAGAGGAATGGAGACAGTAAGACGATTACAGTGGCCATGTAATCCATTTCAGTGTAGTTTAAAAGGACAGAACAGTGGTAAATAGAGGATTCTCTTGACATAGACCTAGAATAAGGCTTAAATATTCAGTTCTCTGAAGATAATATATTTATACACACACACACGGCACAGCAAAGTCTTTTTATTTTTTATCTATTATTTGAATAACCATTTCTGCCCATCAAACTGTCTTATCTTTGACATATTTAGCAGGCTAAATTAAAGAAATGGGGACAAATGTTTCACGGTGTCAGCCTGTGTCTAAAGATACAAGGAGTCTAGATAAAGGAGTTCCAACCACTCGGTATTCAGTACCACCAGTATACTGATCACAACCTGATCATTTGGAATGATCTGCACCTGTTTCTTTATTGGTTCAGATGTCCATTTTTTCTGCTTGAATTATTCATACAGAGGTCACTATGTGGCTAAACAACCAAAAAAATTCACCTGAAACTGGTCAAGTTCAGGGATGATTTATCAATAACACACAAACACAATCAGCTGTTTATTTATGTGTTTATTTCTGAAGCACTGTTTGAGTGTTATCTGTGCCAGGTCAGACTAAAAACACAGTCCACATTTTATCTGCCCCAACTGAGCTTGGGGATCTGACCTCAAAAGATTAAATATAAAGCCCTTTCAGTATCCTCTTCTGAACACCACAACAAATTAAATCTGCACACAAGCACCATGGTAGGTCAAGTTGAATCGAGTTAAACGGATAAATAGCCATTCTTCTTGGTCTTGCCATATATTTGCATCGTCACACCAAAATTTCCCAGACTGCATCCTACATTACAACATAACTACTCCATTACATATTATATGATACATATTATATAATATACTAAGATAAGAAATAAGGCTGTCCTGTTACAACAGAGTGCATTACACTTCCAGCAAAAAACCTTAAATGTGTTGGGCAGAATGAGTTACTCCAGGGAAACACTGTTTAACATGTTCATAGCACCAAACAACAGGAATGGCAACATTTGTTATTAGAAGCACCCAGAATATGGACTGAAGGAAATTTGTGATGGATCATATCTACACCTAATATTACATTTACTTCATCCTCTCAGTTGATCTCTAATGTTCGCTTATTTACCTATTGCACTGGATCTCTCAGGCTAATATAGCTGTTGCCTTAAACTGTGTGGAGGTGCTGAGTAACCTCTAACTAACTTGTTTGTGTGGTTTCTGACACACTTAGCTGGCATAATTATGCTAGTGTATCTACAAACAGCAGCAACCATCCACTTTTGGAAAGACCCTCCAGGCTGGTCCTTACATTTTCAAAATAACCAGAAACAACATATTGTGGTAGAAAAATAATCTCTGTGGTGTAGCTTAGAGATATTTTTCTGTGCATTTTTATCCAACAAGTGACATCAAGTTTCATTGTTAATGTCTAGCAACATCAATAGCTGATTTAAAAAAAAATACTATTTCCCACAAAAATGGTCCCCCTTACTCCCAATGTATGCCACTGTTTTCATTTGGGAAATACACAGAGGGAATAAAGAGTGCTTAAATAGACAGCAAAAATACACCATATCAATTGAAATTAAATAAAAAAATAAACAACATTAAATCGTAAAGACATTTGTCAGGCTGCAGATCCAATTTCTGTATAAAGGAGCACCATTAAGAAAATCTCTGGATAATCTACAACACATGTTTCATAATCATATTTTCCACGTTTAACTTTCTGTTGGTTAAAGAAGAGGCAAGTTGCCGTCCTCCCATCGGCCTTCAGCTGAAACCACGAAAGAAAAGGATGTCTGGGTCCTAGAGAAAAAGTGAGAAAACAGCAAGAGAAAAACACCCAGCTGGATAAAGTTAAAGGTGACAAAGGAAAGAGCATAACAATGTTTACATGCAAAAAACACACAGACATAATGGAAAGACAGGTCAAAAAGCTAACAGACAATCTGATTAGCCACAAGCAAAGGTTGTAGGGCAACGCATGTTCATGCTTCTTCTAGACTTAACATACTGTTAGCATCTTAGACTTGAAAAACCCTTTAAGAAAGTGTCCAAAAATATAAAAATGCTGATGTTGAGAAACTGATTCAGGCCTGACCCGGCACTGATGCTAAAGTGGCAAATAAATTTGTTGGTACCATCTATCAATTAAACATTTGTTTTATTTCATGTTTGATATTCCTTTATATTAATTTCTCAGTTTTTGGGATATAAATCAGCAAAAGTTTACCTGTTCCTCATTTTAGTTGTAACTAATTCCACCAGATAGCTATGTCTCCTTAAGTGACCAAGCTAGGAGAGTAAAGGCTAGCATAAGCTTCCTCTGGAACACACGAAGCTTCCCTTCCACTAAAGAACAGACAGCTCAACATGCTTGGAGGAGAATGCTAACTGATATGTCTGTTAAGTCATTAAACAGCTCTGAAAACCCATCAAAAACCAACATGGACATACACATACAAGCACAATAATAAACATAAATCTGATATGCTTTCACACCAAAGGTTGTCTGAACAGAACTTATAAACAAACCCTGCCCCCTTCTGGTGAACAGCCCCACTTATTTTGGATCAGAGGTTTAGAATGAAACATTAATGTAGACTGGTGTGTTAAGATTTTGTTGGCTATTAAAGTGTTATGAGAACGCATTTCTACACAATGTAATACCCAATTAATTCTAATTTGCTCACTTTGACATATGAAAAATCAAAGATAAAACAATCTGTGCAAAAAAAAATTTCAATGTCATGCAAATAAATCAGTTGTGTGCTAAAACACAAATAATAGGCCATTTTAAAGTGTATTTGTTTTCTTTTAGAAAATCAACTAAACATAATTTAGGGAATGTTCAAATGTTTGTGTGACATGTAGAGACAAGGAGGTGGATGTTTTCACGAACAGTTTATTAAAAGAAAAAATTATGTAAACAAGTTGCAGGGCAGAACAAAAAACAGAATCCAAAAACACAACCCTGATTAAACACCAAGCAAAAAACAAACTGAAAAAACCAACACGGAAGAAACACCAGGCAAAAAGGAGCCGAGTAGCACCAGCTCATTAACACAATAAATCAACAAGTGGAGACTGAAACACAAGTACACATACTAACCAAGGAAACAACAATGATACAGGCACAAGAAACACATGAACAGGATAACAAGGGGGCAGGGCTAAGACCAAAACAACAACAAAACTCAGATGGAAGACAGACATAAGGCCAGGGTACGTAAACAAGGGCACCTGAAACTGTGGGGATCTAAACATTGACAAGTAAATGGGGAAAAAGACAAAACAACCTTATAAAAAGCAAAGGGAAAGACATAGAAAACATTACAGTTTGTGCACAATAATTGCATTATGGCATGATGTGCATGAGCTTAACCACCCCTTGCGCTCTCCCGAAGGAAGGTCAGTTCCCATCCAATCCCTATTTTATCTAATTAGTCCTTTATTTAATTAAATCAGGAGCTGCTGATGGAACCGAACAGGTCCATGGGATAGCTGGAGCTCAGAAAAGATGAGGAACCAAACATTTTCTTTGAACCAACATCTGCATTACCTTGCTCAAACACAGAGTTTGAAACTATGTCTCTGGCTGTTTAGATTGTTTACACACTTACTCACTCATACATAAAGCCCTCCCAACTGAAAATGAACTCAGTTTTGGATCATAAAGCAGCATTTGTTACCCAAAACTAATCATCCCACATCAGTATCTGACATAACTAATGTGCTTGTGGCTGAATGCAATCAAATACTCACAGCAATATTCCAACACCTAGTAGCCCCAGAGGAGTAGAAGCTGTTATGGCTGTTAACGTTATCTTCCAATAAACCCCCTTAATTTCAGAAGAAACAATGGCCATTTTTTATATTCCCCAGGAAACCAAGCAGTTTTAGATAGGAAGGGCTTGCAAATTAGGAATAAGTTACCAAATTGTTTCTCGCCTCCCTTATTATCACCTATAAATATACTCACAAATCATTGTAATTGCAGGGTTCCTGAAGTGGCTCAATGCGTGCTGATCAGAAGGTCCTTGGTTACGTGCAGGACCCCAATGTGGTGCTTGGACCCCTAGGATTGCTGCTCGCATCAGTTGCATCAATACAGTCAATGGCCGTTGTTTCGGTGTATTTTACACATAATAACTACACTTTATTTTGCTGAATGTTGACTTTATCCTAGTTGTGCAAAACATATAGATCACATCCCTTTAAAGAGGTAGTGTGCAAGCTTATCTGACAATGCTAAAGTGGACAGCCTCAAAACCATCTATTCACACAGTGGCATCTTAAACTGAAAGAACCTTTATAAGTAACATTGATTTTGGCGTGGTCTTAACTACTTCTATTAAATGTACACAAAACACTGACGTGCTGGGATGAATACCCTTTAATTCATCATGAAAGTAAGTTTAATAACTACTGAATGTCTAAATAATTAGGGAACAAAAACTCTGGAATAGAACGAGATGCTAGCAAAGAAAACAGTAGAAAGAGAAAACCATTGGACAGATCAGAGTCCTTGATGTATTCAAGACAAAAACTTGCCCGCCACGAGAATTTCATGTGAACACCACATGAGAAATGGTTTTAAAATACAGGTTTATAAAAGTCCACTCAAACCAGAAAGACACTGAAAAATGGCGACAAAAAAAGTAATGCTGGAGTTACAACAAAGGAAGAAATACCATCCTCTAAAGAAATGAGAATAGAAAAAAAGAGAAAAGAGAAGAAACATGCCACAGTAGCCCAAAAGTGTGAAAGAAAAATAATATGTATGTAATGATCATAATAACGAAAAGTTTCAATATATCTATAAATTACAAATAATTATAGACCCAAATCAAAAAGGTGAGGGAGGAAAATGCAAATAAAACAACCACGGTTATTCTTAAATTTAGTTTGTCTTCCACGACCCTTCCACACTTTTTTGACTTCCTCAGTACCCTCTTCTTCCACAGCCATGCCTTTGTGTGCACAATGTGGTTTTGCATTGTCTTGTTGAAAAATGCATGGATATCCCTGGAAAAGGTGCTGAAGGCAGCATATGCTGATCTAAAATCGAAATATTCTGCATTAATGCTGCCACCAAATTACCTTTGCCGAGGGCACTGACACCTCATATCGTGACAGACCCTGGCTTTTAGACTTGTTACTGGTAACAATCTGGAAGATCTGGAGTTCAGTTCTTCTAAAAGACCTGGAATACTGATTCATCTTACACAATACACATTTCCACTGTGTGATTGCACCTCCTAGATGTCTCAGAGTGCAGATACAAGTCAACACTGCTTCAGAACATGGTTCACATAAGGCTTCATTTTTGCAGGTTTCAGTTGCACTTGTGATCAAACCTCTATATCATAGTGGCTGAAAGAAGTCCCTGGCCCATGTGATTCTATCAGCTATTGATGAATAACAGTTCTTAATGCAGAGCCGTCCGAGGAATCGGAGGTCACACATGTTCACCTTAGATTTGCGCTCCTGCCCTTTACACAAATACCTCCAGATTCAGTGAATCATTTAATGATATCATGCACTGTAGAGATAGTAATACACAAATCCCTTACGATCTTTTTCTAGGGAACATTTCAATAATTTTTTTACATTTATTGACAAACTGGAGACCCTCTGCCCATCATGGATCCTCAATTACTCATCCACTAATGTATACGGTTTTTAAACTAAATCATTACAATTACCGTGTTTAAATAACATTATTACTAGCCCCAGGGGTGGTTTTTAATCTGCTTTTTCCATATTGTCATGTTTTCTGCTTTGGGGTTATAAATTAATTTATTGTTGAATTCATTTTCTTGTGATGTCACAACATATAAAACATTTAACACATATCAGTGTAGCCATGCCCATTCACACAGATGTTATAAAACTGTTTCAGCCTGAACAGCTTTTTGAGTGAAGCGCAATACAGGACATCCAATCAGAACGAACCTCATTTACATACCTCTTTCTTAAAGGTGTTGTAAAATAAAAGCGCCTGTTTAATTATAAGGGATAACGAGAGGTTGGAAATTATTTCTTGATTCGTAAACCAACCTCACAATAAAACACAAGAAATGTAATATATGGACTCTTTAACGCCAAGAAAGTCCCCATTTTTTATTTTGCATCTTCAAATAATATCGAAATCGAATCACAAACAATACGGTACTGAATTGTTAAAAAAAATATCTGACACAGTTCTTCAAATAAAATAGGTTTTATTTCCAGTCTGAAATGATTAAAATGACAACAATAACCCAAAAAAAAAAGAAAAACAGTCAAGACTGTTAAAGGATGCCTGTGTTGGGGAGGTGGGGGGTCACAATGTGTTAAGATCGGGAGCGATTTTCCTTGATTATTCACTTAATTCTGTGTACATATTTATAAATGAATACAAATATACATATTAATCATTTAATAAAAATAGCTTAGCTTATGAGGGAAACTGTTGGCTAAATTCCACTGGAATCAACCGTGCAGGAGAGAAAAAAAATGGGGAGGGCCGACAGGGTCATGTGAGAGTGTTTCTGTGTATTTAGAGCAAAATGGATAGGTGGACACACCACTAAAGTTGCAGAGTAATTAGTCACCCTTTATTTAAAAAAACAAAAAACAAAAAAAGGACAAGTGGTCAGATTCGGGGTTTGTTTACACTAAAACTTGCACAAATATGCACATTCTTATTTAAAGCAACAGTTCGCCTACAATTCTCACTTACATAGTTTCTCCCCTTACTCCAAAAGTGTCGATCAACCAAAACATGCTTGGAGTGGAGCTACAAGGCTAGTATTACCAACAAGTAGCAGCTGGTCGCCTGTTGGTTGTGGATTTGCCCCTGCGCTCAGAAGGTCATGGGTTTGAATACCTAAAGGATTTCAATTTCCTACAGGATCAAAAGTATATATATACATATTAGAATGCATACCTAATTTGTGACTTCATACTGCATGCAACCCCCACCCCAGCCCCCCGGGAACCACATCAACACACACCTCATCAGAGTCTGATACCTAAATCATTGTATTCTTGTCTAACTAAATGATACTAATCAGTGTACAAAGGCTTCTATTTGTTTGTTAGCCTTGTAGCTCCAAAGCAAAACTAAACAAACAATGCTTAAATACCAATCATCTTGGTTGATCGACTACATTTCAGTTTTGGGTATTTTTGTTTAGGTTTTCACTTTAACAGGGACTAGAGGGGCGGACTCAGGAGCTAAAGGGATTAAGGCTAAACGAACATTGTGGTATTTACATGAAAAGCCATGTCCATTTCATTCTCATAAGCCAGCACTTCAACCCTTTAGGATCCAAAGCTAAAACACATTCAGAAGCTTGTGTAATTGTGACCTACAAACTGAGAGCAGCATCACCGGCTGTGGGTGAACCCTAAACCAAAATAGGGAGGATCTCCAATGGAAAATATCTTAACTGACAGTGCAAAACAGTTCGGGACTGAGACTCAGCTTGACCAAGTATGACCATTCATGGCCTCCTATATGTGTGTGGCTGAGTTGTAACTGAGTTTGTGTGTTGAGGCTGTAAAACTAGTCAGCATACAGTAGTCTGCAGTGACCCTACTACCACCCCAAAGCACACCGTTAGGTTTATTAATCATTAAGTGTTATGAAAGGCTTATGAAATTTGTGAAATGTGTTATCTTATGAAATGTGTCATTTATAAACTTGGCAGCACTTTATTGAAGGGCAGCATCCATAAGGCTACAACACCCACATAAGCCTTTCAGGACAACTAACATAAACCAATATAAAGGCTCATTCTGACAAACATCAGTTGTCACCACACTTGCTGATGTAAAATGATTTAAAAAGCGGTCGTTACAAAAGCTTATTCCACTGCACAGCAATTGTCAAAGGTTAAGGTTTGCAAGCCTCATCAGGAGTCATAAACCTTTCAGGACAACTGACACAAAATATAGACATATTCCAACAAGCGTCAGTTGTCATTACAGTTGCTGAATAGAAATGAACAAAAGCAGCATTTATAATGCTTGTTGGAAAAAGCAGCTATAAAATGTTTATGAAGGCTTACGTCAGCTGTCATGAAAGGTGTACATAGGTGTCCTAACGCCTTATGAATGTTATCCTGTAGAATAAAATGTTATACATAAACTTTAGCACTGTAGTTCAAAGCATTTATAACACATTGGTAAGTACTACTTTGACCTATGAAATAACAGGAATGGCACAAAGATCATTTACTTAAGTTCTGACAGTGTCATCTCAGCTTACGAACCAATTTTTCTTGAAAGACCCTCGTTTTTGGTACCAAATTCCAATCCTGAGATGTACAGGATAATCTAGTCAGTCATATGTAGTGTTTTAAAGACATCACTGGTGGGTGCTGCATTATAAATGCTTTATTCAGACCAAGTTAAATGCATTAACAGATCCTTTTAGGGTCATTTTATGACAGGTCCACAATTGTTAGATTTTACACAGTTTAGATGTGCCAAGTAATTCAAGATTATACTACCAGCACATTTCTTGTTTTCTCTGACTACTACTGCAATATATGTTCATTTTAGAAGATCTATTATAATATTACAAAAATAGTCAGCTATCAACACCCTTTAAAGGTTTGCCTACTTACTATTCGGCCAAACACAGTTACCAAAGTGCCACAGTCTAATAACCAGTGGGAAATGGGGGCACTTTGTGTTTAGATTAGCTATACATTGTAAGATTGTCAGTTTTGTTACAATTTGAATTTTTAATAAATTACCCTGTGAGGTTCAAGAAAAGACAATGCAAGACCTACGTTTTAGAAATAGGGCACAACTATTAAACTGCTCCCACATAAGTACTCAAATACATTGGGCAGGATTACTATGTCCAAAACAATATTTACTAAAACAAAAAAGTAGCCAGACTGAAATCTATTCCTAGCAACATTATATCTTAGTGGGTTGGACACGTATACCTCTATAAGTTACACAAACAATTTAGCCACATCAAATTTCAGGCAAATATGGGAGGGGGCAAAATAAAAATATCTATAGAAGTACAGTAACCATCTATCTCACTTTCTCTCTGCAGAAAAGAATGTTAATTTCAAATCTGCAGGGGTCATACAGCATTATACAACTGTCCCATCCAAGCTCCACCCACAGTTACACTCCTCCACAGCAACAACAGTGAGGCTGGACAACTTTAGGGTCACTGTTTATATAATAATACAGATCTGAACTATAGCTCAACTTTCACATAATTGCTTGATCACAGCTCTTTTCCACAGTTGTTAGCTTTCACAATTATAGATCATACACATTTTTTATTTAAATACCTGCAAAAAAAAAAAGCAGAAAACATTTCTAAAAGACATCAAGGCTTTTACAACAAACTCTAATCATTTTTGGGATGAAAGTGGCAAGTAATGTTTATTTGAGGTTTGCCAACACCTTTAGAGTACAAGAGTGAGTTTATTAAAGATTATTTGATGTTAAGAGCACCTTAAGAGGACAGCAGCAAGTAATTTAATTAATGTTCGCTAATTTGTTTATTTGAGGTTTTTTGTAGAATATTACTATGCTAACTTTATCCTGCTCTATGCTAGCAGTGTAAGCTTTCATATGTACCCATCAGATTAAAATACCACAAATTTAAAATTTTTAGAATGGGAATTTTAACAGCGTTCAGTAAAGCTTGTCCAACCCAGAACTTGTAGCTATGGAAAAACACCTGAGTGGGGCCTGGCTAGGCCAACTGGGGAGGAGGGGTCAAATGAGGACATCAACTGTCTAATCAATCATCCAATAACTAAACCAATCAGTCCATAAATCAATCAATCATACACTCTAGCAGCAGTATTCTGACGTGTTCCCTAATTAGTAAGAGACACAAAAACTTCCCAGAGCCAAGAAAAAAAAACACACCCCGAAACCCAGAAAAGCTCTCCACGCTGCACTCCATTTGTTCTTTGTTGGAAGTCTGATTAAACTATAAAAAAAATATATATATATACAAAAAAATAATAAAAATAAATGCATAAAACTGAAGTGAAATGGTTGAAAGCAGTGGCCAAAGGTTCATCTTTTCGCTAATTAGCACAACATTCAAGATCTGCACATTTGCATCAAATAACATGGAAGAAAAATTTGCATTTATCACTAACCAAAATAAAAGTCCTTTACAAACCACATTTCTGTAAGCATGTTGAAATTAAACAAGCAGCCACATACACACATAGAGCCATTCCTGTTAGCATTCCCTCCCCCACAAACACACACACAGTTACAGCAAAGTGGGACTTGATGGGCAATGCAAAAATAGACAAGGACAAAAGCCAAAAAAGGCTAAAGAAAAAATGGAGCGAGGCGCTAAAGCCTACAGGCCTCGAATCAGTTCATCAAAGAAACAGACGTGTCAGCAAAAGCTAATGTTGCTAACAATCACTGAAAACAAACAGCTATCAAATCAGCAAGAGGCCATTCATTAGTAGCTTTGGGCTTCCATTCACTGATAGCCAGTTAACTACATTAAAATGTTTGGTCAAGCTATTACTTTAAACAATAAAAGATGCTCCCAAGCCCATTTCACAAGAGTTGTTAATAAAAAAGTGCTGAGAAAATGTGTGCAGAAAAAAGTTGGGAAAATGTTCGTTATTACGTCATGCTGTGGAAATCTGAAACAACGGGCATAAAAAGCGAGATCAGTGTGTAAGCATAAAGCTCTAATCTAGATTAGGTCCACAAAACAAGAGGAAAATCTGCATAAAAATATTTGAGATGAAGGAAAAAGGAGTCAGGTGTAATTTAAAAAACATAGATCATTCTCATGCTAATTTCTAGTTACATTATCCTGTTCACTTTCTGCCTTGCATGCGCACACACATGTACACACACACAAAACACATACATATATGCATATGCACGCACAAACACGCATGCGCGTGCACGCACAAACACGCATGCGCGTGCACACACACACACACACACACACACACACACACACACACACACACACACACACACACACAAACACACACACACACAC
>JBBMFX010000141.1:17573777-17602222 GCA_037832545.1 Rhabdalestes septentrionalis | reverse complement strand
CACACACACACACACACACACACACACACACACACACACACACACACACTTGGTGCTTTTTAACTCATTTCTGTTGAACTGTCTGTTGGTTTTGTAATGTTATGCGATGTCTTGTAGCAGCAGGTGCTACTTGCAGTGCACTTTGAGCTGCAGAGCAGAAGCTCAATTAGCCTGATTACTCACTCTGCCCGTTTGGTGGCCGTGCCGAGGAAGTTGTGTAACTTTTCTCAGTTGCAGTACCTTGTTACAGATGGCAAGACTCAGTTCACAGCTCATGTTGGTTGGTTTCTGAATTTCACGACCCATTGTTGCTGTGGAAACCCATTCACTGAATAATATTCACTGAAATGGTTATGTGACTGATCAAGTCCTGTCAAGTCAGATTTATTTGCATAGCACTATTCACAACAGGCGTAGGCTCAGTACAAGAGCTGACAAGTCCAACAGAATGAGGACGAGATTAAAGTCCATGATGGCAAAAGGGCGGTTAGTAATAATTTCACAAAGTGTTACAATCTCCTCAGAAATTTGAATGAGTGAGCATGCAGAGGAAAGCCTTTTCTGTTTTTTAGGCATAGCAAGTGCTTCTGTAGTGGTCGAACTAGTCCAGAACTGTTTTAGAACTGGTACCTGGTCATTGGTGGTAGAACCAAGAACTGAGAATTGGTCAGTGGTGGTGGACCTGGTCCAGAACTTGTCATTGTTGTAAAACTGGTCCGGAACTGGTCCATGATAGTGGATCCAGTCCAGAATTCTTCCATGTTGGTTGACCCAGAATGGAACTGTTCATTGCTGGTTGACCCAGTCTGAAACTGCACCGTGTTGGTGGATCCAATCTAGAAGTGGTCTGTGGGGTTGGATAATGTCCAGCATTCATCCGTGGTGGTGGATCTGGTCCAGAAATGGTCCATGATGGTGGAACTGGTCATGTTCCATGGTAGATGAGATAGTGGTGGTGGACACGATTCAGAATTGGTCCTAGGTTTTGGAACCGGTCTAGAATTGGTCCATGGTTGGGGATCCGGTCCAGAATTGGTCCATTGTGGGGGATCCAATCCAGAACTTATCCATGGTGGTGGGTCCTGTCCAGCATTGGTCTGTGATGGTGGAAGTGGTCCGGAACTGATCCATGGTGGTTGACCTGATCCAGAATTGGTCCATTGTGGTGGATCTGTTCTGGAAATTGTGCTTTGCGGTGGATTTTGTCTAGAATTGGTCCGTGGTGGTTTTTCAAGTTCATAACTGATCCATGGTGGTGTATCTGGTCCAGAACTGATCCATGGTGGTGTATCTGGTCCAGAACTGATCCATGGTGGTGTATCCGGTCCAGAACTGATCCGTGGTGCTGGATCTGGTATAAAACTGGTCAATGGATGTTGACCTGATCCAGAATTGATCCATGGTAGTGGATCCAGTCTGAAACTGACCTTTGTGAAGGATTCAGTCTAGAATTGGTCCATGGTGATTGATCCTGTCCTGAATTGGTCCATGATGGTATATCCAGTCCAGAACTGATCCATGGTGGTGGACCTTGTCTGGAACTTGACCAGATCCAGATCAGGTCCATGGAACTGGTATTTTGTGGTGGATCCGGTCCAGAATTGGTCCGTGATGTTATATTCGAAACTGATCTGTGGTGGTGGACCTGATCTGGAACTGGACATGGTGGTGGCTGGTTCATTTTTTTTTACAGCTGGTCCAGAAACGGTCCGTGATTGTGGAACTGGTTATTGTGGTAGAACTGTTCCAGAACTAGTCCATGGTGGTGGAACTGATCCATGGTGGTAGAACCACACAAACACACTCATTTAAATTATATGCCCACATTTGGAAATGTATTTTAACTGTGCTGAGTTTTCTCTGCTCTGTTGTATAGATGTTGCTCTGCGAGGGAAGGTTGTGTGGATTACAGGAGCATCAAGTGGAATCGGGGAGGAGCTGGCTTATCAACTTGCTGCAGTTGGAGCTCGACTGGCACTGTCTGCACGCAGAGAGGCGGAGCTGGAGAAAGTGAAGCAAAACTGCTTGGGTACACACTACAAAAGAGACTTAAGAGTCTATTCATATCAACCATTTGTTGCTGTTTTTCTACACAGCCATTTTAAATGAAATAATTCACTACATAGTAATTCACTCTATCCACTAGATGTCCAAAATAATGTAGACAGTCTCTCTTCCAGTGTTTCTTCTGAAATCAAGGGGGAACTTTGTTCTGACTTTGTATAATTAGCAGTCTCTTTTCTACACAACCCAAGGCCAGAGGCTTTATATCCCTCCAGCCCACTGTTGTGACCACCTGTGTCAGCAATGGATGCACCTTACAGTAGCATAGTTTAGATTTTATAGATACTTTTGAATAGGTTGTATAGTTCTTGCTCACACATGTATCCCAGAAGATACCGGAGATGAGGTCTGCACACATATCCACACACACACACACACACACACACACACACACACACACACACACACACACACACACACACACGCAGAATCTGCTTTACTTGTTCTGTTTGTAGAGCACTCCAGTCTTGAAGAAAAGGATGTTCTTGTTGTTCCACTTGATCTTCTGAATACGGCGTCACACCAGGGGAAAGCCAGCGCTATCCTGAACCACTTCGGCAAGGTGAGATTTACTCTGACTAAAAATTCATATAGGAGGTCTGTATTTCCCTTGTGTTGTCTGGAGGTTGTTATGGATTTGGCCATGATCTAACAGCCTGTATTTAATCCAGTGAGAGTCAAGCTCACAAGTTAAATAATGCACTGCCTTTAATGCTTGTGATGATAATAAAAAAATATTCTGCACTTGGGACCATGAGGCTAATGTAGCAAGTAATGGGAGCTTATGTAATTTAGTTTACATCAAACACTTTCTTAAACCATAAGTACCTGCTTATACTATTGTTTACTACTAGAGTAATGTGGGGGAGAGTTTCTGTACCACCTTTTGTTCTTATTTTTTACCTGCACTGTGTGTCCACAGATAGATGTGTTGATTAACAACGCCGGCCGTAGTCAGCGCTCCCTCTGTGTGGATACAGATGTGGAAGTGTACCAGGGCCTCATGGATCTCAACTACATTGGCACTGTATCAGTCACCAAGCAAGTCCTGCCCCACATGATCCGTAATGGCAGCGGTATCATAGCAACCGTCAGCAGCATCGTTGGGCTGGCTGGAGCGCCGCTGTCCACCGGATACTCAGCCAGCAAACATGCACTGCAGGTTACACATATTGAGTTTTTATAACTTTTTCAGATATTGAGGTATATTTTTGTATTATCCCTTCTGACTAGTCTGGCCTCTCTTTAAAGGGTTTCTTCAACTCTCTGCGTACAGAGCTGGCCGATTCCCCTGGAATCACCATCAGTATGATCTGCCCTGGACCTGTCGTGTCCCAGATTGTCCAGAATGTCTTCACTGAGCATGTAGACAAGGTACAGCAGCGGAAAACAACAGAAAAACCTCAACAGAAGTGCTCAGTTAAATGTGATTCAGTCAGTGAGCCTGTTTGCTGTTTACATGTTTGTTTGTTTGCTTTTTTAGTTTCAGCTCTGAAGCTACAAGTCAAGCAGGTTTATTTTCATTTCAGCCATATACACAGTACACAGTGAAATGAAACAATGTTCTTGCGGGACTATGGCGCAGTACAAGAACAAAACACAAAAGATTACACAAGATTACTCAAGTGCAGACAAATGACACGGAGTGAAAATATAGCATGAGAAGGGTGGCAAAAAAATAAAGTCTAACAAAACCACATCCTGCGCAGTCTCTGAATGAAAATAATGATTTGACAAACACTGAATTCTAACAGCGTAGTCATTAGGTGTGCAAAAATGCAGAATAGAGGTAGGCAGCAATAAATAATTAGAAATTGTGTGAATAATAGCATCAGCAAGACAAAGAATGTGCAGGATGTCATGAATGATGTGTGTTTTCAGTGGCAGTTGGGGTGTAAAGTGTTTGTTAAAGGCAGAACTGTGTGTATGAATTGTGATAGGAGAAGGAAGTTCAGGTCAGAGGTGTGTGTATGTGTATGTGTATGTGTATGTGTATGTGTATGTGTATGTGTATGTGTATGTGTATGTAGTTTATGATTAAGTTCTGATTGAGAATAAACTTTCCCATTCTGGAAGTGGAGACTACTTCCAGATGAATGGAGGGAAAAGTGGGCATAGGAGGGGTGTGTGGGGTTCATCCATAGTGCTGGTGAATCTGTGGATGCAATGTGTGATGGAATTATCTGGGACAGAAAGGAGAGAAACAGATGATTTTCCTAGCTGTCCTTACAATCCTCCCTACAGTCTTGAAATCCAAAATGCAACAATTCACATACCAAGCTGTGATGCAGCTACAGAGAATACTGTTTATACTCCCTGTGTAAAATGTGTTGAGGACTGTGGGGAGGTGCACTCTCCTCAATCTTCCCAGTGTTATTGCCACTATTGTATTGTATACTTACTTGCACTGACCCTTGTTTTTTCCTTTTCTATCCTCCTTAAAGCCCCTGTCCAGCGCTGGTGACCAGACACATAAGATGTCCACAGAACGCTGCGTCCGTCTCATAATGGCTGGACTGGCAAATCGGGTGAAGGAGATGTGGATTGGCCAGCAACCATTCCTGCTCTTCTTCTATTTGTGGCAGTACACACCCACACTCGCCTGGTACGCCACAAGTGTGCTGGGCAGGAAACGGGTGCAGAACTTTAAAGCTGGTCTGGTAAGAACATAACATTTTAATTTCTAACAACAGTTTGATAAGAAACAGAACAAAACACTGGGGACTTGTGCCTGGTGCTTTTGATATTGCCTGTACAAAGTAAATTGAATAGTCCGTCTAATTTAGCCACTTAGTGCTGACATACAGTTTGTAAAATCTCTTTAGTAAAGCAGTGACCATTAGAATGGGCTCTGGAGAAACTCATGAGTCTGAGGCCACCAATGGCAGAGGATATGAGGCGTTCAAATCCTCACAGCATTGTTCCAGCATCTAGCCATCCCAGAAATGTAGACAGTGTTACTCAAGTGGAAAGCGATTAACACCCTGATTTCATAAGAAACGGTTTTCAGTTGGTCAGAATGGGTGACAGATTTAAATAGACTTTGTGAGGCTTCGTGTGAGGAAAGACTTGATTGCACAAGCAGAAGGTTGCTGGGGGGGGATGGGTGCTCTTGCACGTTATTACATACGGGGCCTGTCCACACTTGCACAATGTATTTATGAATTTGGCACCTGCTAATTGTGAGAGTTTTGGATACACAAAATGGTATAAGTATTGGGACGCCTGACCATTACACCTACAGGGACTTCGTTTTCAATTGCATAGACTTTAAAATGAACTTGGTCCCCACATTGCAGCGATAACAGCTTCCACTCGTAACGGACAGCTTTCCACAACATTTTGGAGTTTCTTGTGGAATTTGAGCCCAATCATTCTATAGAGCATTTATGAGATCAGACACTGATGTTGGACTAGATTGCCTGACTCACAAACTTTAAGGAAGGCCAGTTCATCCCAAAGGTGTTGGATTGGGTCCAGGTCAGGGCTTTTCCGGCAATTCAACTCTTAAACACCAAACTCATCCAAACATGTCTTTATGGACCTTGCTTTGTGCACTGGGGTACATTCATGATAGAAACTGACCTTCCTTAAAACATGTTCAGAAATTTAGAAACTTGTCCAAAATATCTTGGTCTACCAAAGATTTAAGATTGCCCTTCACTGGATTAATGGGGCCCAACCCAAACCCTTTAATTAAGAGGCATGTCCAAATACTTTTGTCCATATAGTGTATGATGCGTACTTATGTGGGACGGATATTGACATTCCCTCTTGTACATTATTTTTCTGGAACGTGTTGAATGGGGAGACATATATTAAGCCTAATACAGCTTTTGTGCCTGTGTGCTTTTAGTGTGGTCACGCACATGCCGTTCTTTTGCACACTTGGTCTCTTAACAGAGCCAACACTTGTGTGACAGGACACACACTCAAACACGCGCGCACACACACACACAGTGCTTGCAAGAAAGCAGCTGACCTGCGCATGTGCGCCATTAGCCCTTTTGGACAGGGACAGGCTTGCAGAGAAAAGTTATTAAAGTCATGCACTAGTTGGCCACAGGACAAGGCCATAGGCCTCAGGTCATCAGGGATCTTTTCATGTAGCCATGACCAAAAACAAAACAAAAAGTAAAAAGAAGACCTGCAAACCGTGAATGGTTCCATGGCATGACTGGTAGAACAAAATAATGTTTAAGCTTCAAATTTCCTCCCTCTGTCTTCAGCTGGGTGAATGCACTTCAGTGTTTGTTCCTAGATAGTAGCTTCCATTACTGTTTAGCTCGTTAGCATTGTAGCTCTAGTGCCAACTTCAGACACTAAACACACTTTGGCTGACTGGGGTAATTGTGTATATACGTTTTTTTATTTTCAAACTTTCAATTTAATGTATGTTTTCCCTGTAGGATTTCCCATTATGATAATTTACTTTTTACCAAACAGTTTCTTGCCAATTCAAGGTGTAAAACTAAACAGAATGAATTTGATTAACATTTCCCAGTTCATCATAAAATGTGTCTTCTTTTTTTTATTTATAGGATGCAGACTCTGCATACTTCACCAAAGCGAAGGCCAAGACCACCTGAGACACTGCACAGTTTACCAGGGTTCGTTTTATTTAGCCATTCCGAAGCACTGTGTGAAAGTGCTGGCCCCGCTGATCTATTTTAGCTGATTTATTTTTATATGAATTCAGCTACTGCAAGCCCTGGCAAAAATGATGTAATCATCTCACGAAGGATGTTCTCCTGCCTTTTTTACATTAAGTGAAATAAACTATGTCGCAATGACTTCTATCTATATTTGGGAAACATTTGTTGGCTTAATTAAATTATACTATTTTTGAGTAATTGCATGTTTTTCCCAGATCAAATAGAAGAAAAATTAGAATAAAAATCTGAAAAATTTATTTCCTGGGGGAAATTGCTTTTAAAAATTTTGGAATTGCTAATTGAGGTGGATAAATCATGGAATCTCCTTATTTGTATTTCCTAGAGAGATACAGGCACTAGTCTAATACTGCACATTAGTCTGCAGCTAAAAGAAAGTGCTTGCAGAGCTTATCGAGATGTGTGGAAATAGAAATCGAAGCTGATATGGAAACCAGCCCACAGTGGCTACAGTGAAGACTCTCTGATCTTTATCAGCCAAGGAGATAATGCTGGGACTTCAGTACCGAGCCGCTCTGATGAAACAAAATATAAATTATCTGGTAAAGAGCCAGTGGAGATGTCAATCTGTAGTTAAACAGTCAATGCACTCTGAGGTTTTAGACTCTCTTTTTAATTCCATTGTTTGGGGGGGGGGTGTTGGTGACAGGATAATAGTGCATCTCGCCATGTAGAATGTAGAAAGAGCAGATCAACTTAATGATTAATGATGTTCAGCAAACCAGATCTCAATCTGAATGAAGAAATATATGCTGTGGCAAGTTCATGAAAAGCCTACAAATCTGTCTTTAAAGATAGTTCCAAGCAGCTTGAAGAAAACTGTTTTCCATTAGTGAACTCAATTTAAAAAAAGTAATGTTTCACAAAGCCAGAACGTTGAGCTTTTAAATATGTCACAGATATGACAAACTATCTTTACTGCTTGGGGATTCCTTCCTTTATGCCAGGGATTGTAAATAATCATGTAAATCTTTTACAGAAGAACTAAAGTCTAACTGAAGTAAATGTGTGGCGATTACATTTAAAAGAAGTTGGACAGAAGATGGGAGAGTATAAGGGCACAGAGTTACTTTTACACTGGATAGTTGTTTAAGACCAAAATCTAAAAGCAGCTAATAAATAATGACTCAATGGATTTCTACATGAAAATGAAAATATGATTGCATGGTTGCTGTAAAACCATGTTTGGAGACACACAACACACAGGTGTCTCAATTGTCTTCTGTCTTCACCCTATAATCAGCCATGGAAAAAAATGAGGGACCACTTTTCCCTTTTTTCAGTTCACTGTTTCTACAATTAGCAGTGGTGTGTGTGTAAAATGCATAGTTTGCCATTCTTTTAAGAACTATTGCAGTGTGAACTGTGGAAAGAAATCAGAGAAACGCCTCGGCGTATTTTGTGAGTTCAGTAGTGTTTGTAGAGCAGCTTGGCAATGTACTCTGTACCAGCAGCTTCACTCCTGATTCAGTTTCTGATGGGATGAAACACAGCTCACATGTGCACACACTATGCTCTTAACTTGCAATTGTAAAATAATGTGTAGTTAAACATTTCCAAGTTATAAAAACAATTTAAATGTATTTGGAGAATTTTTGGGGGGACAAATGTGAATCGAAATATGGTCTACAGTGTATAAATTCACATTTTACACAGACAGACTCCCTCACATCACAACAGCAGTGACCAGAAAAACAAATTATGCTGTAACAGAGGGGACCACAACATTGATTTATTAAACGATCAATACCCAAATCATCTGATCGCTTAGCTCGAACTGAAGAGGATTTTATTAGACATTTTGACATTGGACCTACAGCATCTGCCCCATTACATGTTTTGATTGTTTTTCTTTCTGTAATAACTGTGCACACTCAGGGGGCTTAGCATTAGTGGAGCAAGTGTGTGGGTAAATATCATTTTTGAACTAAATGTGTGTATTTCTCATACATGCTCAGATTTACATGGCTGTGTCACATTAAGTGGAGCGAGAATGAGGAGGCTGGTTGTTAGATTATTTATACAGCCTCTTAAACTCTAAACATGTACATAATGGTGAGTTACGTAAAGGAGACATGAGAAAAGATAATGGTCATATAAACATGTCAAATCCTGGAAGCACTGTGTCACCTGGACAGCAGTGGTGGAAAAGATCTCCAGGTTCAGCCCACTAACGTGTTCTTCCATAGCTACTGTTGCAAGGTTCGATATATTTTACAGAATGCTGGCAAAAATATTGTTCAGGCCAATGAAAGACCTCAGTTTATAACATACCACCTACTTCTACAGGCACTCATTTACATTCTGTTTGTCTAAAAGATTATTTATAAACATTAGCTTAATTACACGACCAAAGCAACTCCTGTCTAAAGGAGTGGGATACATAATATTTTAAGTTAGCATTTGATTAATAACATTTTATTGTAGTAAAATGGACACAAAATAGTTATCTGTTTTATTAAAAAACTGAGCTTGGCCTCACAACAGTAGATGTGCATTCTGTGGGGGAGAAGCAGCTCTAAGGCATTTTGTGTTATAACTTTTTCTGTTGATTTATTTTCATATTCTGGCCTAATATCTGAAGGATGCTGTATGATTTAAGAACATTAAATAATTCAATAAAATGAAATAACCGAGGAGTCACACAGTTTCTTTTCCCCAAAAGCTGTATTTTTTTTTTTAATTACAGTTTTCCATTTCATCCAGAGGTAATCAATCAGTCAAGATGTGTTTAGAGGCCAAATTCTGTATTTAGAACTTGAGCTACAAGGCTAACCTTGCTAACACTAAATCTGCTCTTTACACAACAGGGTCTGTTTTTACAAAACAGCTCAGGAGCAGGAATGCTGCCTATATCAGTAAAGTTTTGTTCATTTCTGTAGCTTAAACAAATGAGTCGTAAACCTCATGCTTGTTTCACATTAATGTGTTTGTTTCACCTTAATGTACAGCTGGAGGTCAGGTTGACAGATATTTTAGTGACTATTGATTTGTAGGGTAAATTTTACCCTTGTGTCTCCAGTTGGGGCAGCTGGTGGCCTAGTGGTTAGGGAGATCAGAAGGTTGTGGTTTCAAATCCCAGGAGTGCTAGTGGCACTTTTGAGGTTCCCTTGATCAAGATACCATCCCACACACTGCTCTCTGTGCGCTGTGTTCCTGGCCGCTTGATGCTTCAGTCGGTGAATGGGTTAAATACTGAGGAAGAACTTGCTGTTTACACTGTGTGCTATGGTTTGTTGATGTATAACAAAGTGTCCATTCACTTCACTTTTACACTAAAAAGCAACATTTGGACTCCAAACATGTCTTGGCAAATTAGTTACATCTGGGGTTGGCAGAACATTAATTTTTTTTTAACCAAAACTGTTCCTTTGAAGCAGATAATGATGTTTCCAGGGCCATGAACATGCAATTGTTTGCTGGTGTCACTGATTACCTTTTGTTTTCCAAAAGATGGTCAAAGACTGTACTTGAATTAAACTTAGTCAGTAAAAACCAGTGATATGCCTGTCCTGCACATACACACACAATTAATCCAGGATGGGTGGGTTAATTGGCTAATTAGTGCAGGAAGGGGTTCTTCCCCAGATTTGAGACATGGCTTTAAAAAATGCTTTTTTACTAAAATTAAAAGTAAAGGTTCAAAAACCAACAAAACAATCACTTTTACACATTTAAATTTGCTTTTGTTTGGAGTGGAAATTTTCCCATTTAATGTTGGAATTACAGAACCCTAATAGGTGACTTCTTTTTTTTTTTTAGGCAATTTGAAGTAAACTTCAGCATTTTGCTGAATTTGGTCTCCTGCACGGTTCATGTTTTTGCTCTAATCCAGCTCCCAGTGCCCCTGTACCAGATATACAAGGACCCTCATGCTCCACTCAGGCAAGCAGGGAGATGGACAGCAAAAATCTGGATCAGCTGATTATCAGCCCTTAGAGCTGGCCAAAGAATCATTGACCTATAAAGAGCCGAAAGGGCAAAAATAAAAGATATCAGACAACCCTATACAGCTTCACAATAATTTAAGCAATAGAACTCACTTAATATCTGGCCAAAAATCAATTTAGAAAATCTGATTATGATTAACACCTTTCATTCAGCAAGTAGGAAAACTACTTTGAAAAACATTAAATGGCCTTTATCATGAAAAAAACCAACAAAATTCCCTTTTAAAATGAAACAGTTGAACATAGCATGTAAACACCTAAGAATTTAGGGCATATAGTAAAGTCCCTGGTTCATAAGTGTGACTTTACCTGCAAAAATGGAATTGACTGTTTTTGTATATCATGTCATAAAAACCAATGCATTACCCATGTATTACATATACATCCCATTCAGCTTATAGTACTTTAGCCACACAGATTCACATTGAGGTTCAAAATTATTTTACCCTTTTTTAAATTTGAAGGAAAACAGAGCTCATTTACATATTAGTCTTAAAGGCACAATAACAGCCTGTTTCACAAAGAATAAAGAGAGGTTGGATAAAGGTCGTTTAAAAATGAATTGATTGTTCAATTACAAGAAACCTTTGAGTTGAAATGTATTTTTGTCATTTTCTATGATCAGTAAAACATACTCCTTTGTGTGGTAACAGATATTATGAAACAGAAGGAGAAGACGGACATAAGGCTGAAAATATGCTCTGTCCCGGGGCATAGATGAATAATAACGCAGGTGATACTAGATCAGGGCTGGCAGATGCCCACAAATTTACTTGAAAAAACAGCAACAAAGAGGGACAAGTGGAAAAAAAAGAACAATTTATCCATTCCTTTAGTGTTTCGCTGTGACATTGAGATGTAATGAGCTGCTTTTTTTCAAGAGGATGCTACACAAAAAATGTACCAGTATGTCAGTAAAATTGTATACTTCCAATAAAAAAGTTCTTAGAAGTCCTCATTCAAGACAAGAAGTCCAGTCCATCACACGAAAAGAGCCACAGCACTCCTCAAATTAATCGTAACCATAAAATACAGTGTGTGTGTTTGTTTTGGAGCATTTGACTGAGCTACAGGGTTATGGTGCATCCTTAGTTACGGGCGCATCTGTTTATATTCCAGCACGTATACATTTCACATGCTTCCTTCAAATAAAAAGACCATCAGCACCACCATCTGGGGCTGTTGGCCTGTCATTTACTGCATTTGGATAAGTAGCGGATAAGTCAGTCAAATATTTGGGGATACCAAGCTTTTACACATGCCGAATAGAAATGATCATTTCTTTGCAATAACTCAACATGTTAAAGCCTGAGCAAATATGTGCAGAGGAAAACATCCATAGACAAAAAGTAAACAAATACAAGAAATAAATAAATACATTTCCCTTAGCACCTATAACTGCCACACAGTTTTAAAGTAGGCATTCGTGGCAAAAATTGTACTTCGTTATTTTTACAAATATGTAGTGTAATATTGATCATGACTTACAGTAAAACATTCCTGTTTTCCTATATATTTCCTCTAAGTTTTACAGACATGCTTAAACTATGAATTAAAACCAAAATTCCTGCTTAATTAACCAATTCATGCTTAACCACTTAATTCCTACATAAAGTGGTTAGTGTGTAAATAAAATTCAGTGTAGGTTTGGTGTGCAATGCTCCATTCAAAAGTAATGTAGAATGAGAATATGAACGATGTGTGTTGCAATTACAGCTGCTAAGGGATTTTTAAACACCCTCTCAATTCTGCTTTAATATGTTAAGTAATGCATCCCATGCTCATTTACATAAGACTCATTGTAAAAAAGTACGGTGTCCCAAAACTTTTGAAAGGTTGTGTATGTGAAGGTATTTTTGTACCGTAGAATGTGGCTGGTGTGGATGTGGTGGTGTGTTACAGTCTGCAGGTAAGTATGTATCATAAGCAGGCAAGGTGGATGGGTGTGGAGGAGTAGATGGGGTATCCCAGCGGGGGGTCAGCCGCCTGCACTGTCAGATTCCTCAACATTACGGGGTGAGCCTGTATACTGTAGCGCTCTTCGTCGTCGTTGGTGGCGTAGAGCAGCTCCCAGGACAAATTCGCCCACTGACCCCGAACACACTCCTCATTCAGAGTCCCAACCTGCACCACATTCTCCTGCAGTGACAAAACCCGGCCTGTATACGTACCCTAAAACACACACACACAGGAACAAAGTGAGTAAAAGGTAAAAAACAAGAGAGTCAGAAAAAAGAAAATCAATGTGCAGTAAAAGTGATGTTACTACTGGGGAATATCTGATTCCATGCCCAAATGGCTCTGATCTGTTGAGGCCTCAACAGCACCTCTGAAGATGTGCAATGCTATGTGCACCAAGATTTTAGCAGCACACTCTTAAGTTATGAGGTGGGGCCTTCATGGATTGGTCTACTTTTACGAAATGAAAATGGCAGAGAGCTTGAAAATAAGCTGACCTGTCGCGGTCATGGTTCCTGCCCATCTCCCATCATCTGAATCTGAATCCAAATCCAAATCCGAATCTGAATCATCACCTTTGACTCATCAACCTTGACTGTTTTAACTAATTGGCAAATAATGATTTGGTGTAAGAAGTGGGCAGATATGATTGGCTATACATGCAAGTTGGTTTTCCGAGTGACTTAGGGGGCGTTCACATATCGTGTCTTTTCCGCGCTCAAGTCCATTATTTCAAATGTTGATGTACGGCAGCCGTGCTTTTCAGGCGCGTCCGCGCCGCGTCGAGTTGAAAACAGCTCAACTTTTCAGAATGCCACAGGGTCATGTGACAAGATTCAACCAATTAGCTTCCTTGCATTTTCCTTTACACTGACAAAAGATGGCTTCACGGGAGAAGCTGTTTACTGATGCTTGGGCCAATTTTTCCTAAAATATAGTCCAACTGGTCCTTGTTAAGTCTGAAATAGGCTTTGAACCTCCCATTTCCAGGCAGAGCTCCTGGATCAGCTGGTAAAATTCCCTGTGTTCTTTTCCGTTTTTGAAGAATGGGGTGCACCCAGACACTACGGCGTTTTTTTTTTTCCGGCATAAATAAATAATGTACCAGAGTCACAGCAAGTGTTTTTGTTGGTGGAAATCCATTGCTGAAATTAATGGAGAGTTCGACTGATGGTTGCTTAGCAACGACAGACACTTCCAGAGCGCAGTCACTCGAGCGCTTTTAGAAAGAAGGAGAAAGCGACATGTCTCGTGTTTCCCATGCGTTTTAGGCGCGATATATGAACGCCCCCTAATAAAATTTGACTGGTCATGTTTTCAAATGTATGTAGATTCGTTAACCCTTCGGCGAGCTACTTGGAGAGGGGTTGCGAGCTAC
The DNA here is from genome assembly GCA_037832545.1 of Rhabdalestes septentrionalis. Lineage (NCBI taxonomy): Eukaryota > Metazoa > Chordata > Actinopteri > Characiformes > Alestidae > Rhabdalestes > Rhabdalestes septentrionalis. Next base: position 17,588,198 of record JBBMFX010000141.1, on the reverse strand, counting down.
TGGTAGCTCGCGAGCGACGTGTTGGAGACCCCTGGTCTAGTCTGTCCAGCACATCCCACAGGCAGTCAATTAGGTTCAGCTCTGGGGAATTTGAAGCCCAAATCAACAACTGGAACTATTTTTCATGTTTCTGAAACCATTCTTGGGGCATATTATCGTGCTGAAAGACCCATCGGGTAATTCTGTTGCAATGAGGGGGGGGTGGGTTGGGGGGTTAGTATGTGGTTTGTGTTAATCATTGTCAGTAATAACTTTTTTTTCAGTAATTAATGCTACAGTAACTTTTCTTTTGGACTGACACACCCCAGCCATTACAGTCTGGCCCATTTGTCCATGTTAAATGCTTCCTGCATATCAACTTCAAAAACAGACGTTTTTTTCTTTTTTCTTGTTGTTATCCCACTCCTTGACAGGTGCAACTGTAACCTGTCACCTCAGTGTTAAAAAGCCCTGGGTTTTATGGCTCCCCTTTAGTTAAAATACAATTTTACTGTAAAACACCTGTGATTTTAATACAGAACATAGCAGTATATATTAGGGATGGGCCGATGCCGATGCCAGCATCGGAAATACTCACCGATTCGGGCAAAAATGAGGGTATTTGGATCGGCAAGTATTTATTTCTAAACATGAATCGATACCACATAAACGGGATCATATTTTCTCCAGCCCAACTCCACCACACGCTGAAAAAAGAAGGGATGTAATCTTGCTAGTCTTGCCTTTTACCTAGGTTTAGCAGCTGCTCACCGGGGTCCCTGGTTCGTTCACTTGGCAACTGGACAGATCTAAAAATGAGATTTCACGGGGAGTGAGGTCTGTGTTTCCTTTCTTCAGAAAGGGAGCCTTTTATTTTTCCTTCAACAGAAAAATAACGGCCCTATGAACAAGCGGCCACGAAAGTATAAAGAGAGCAAAACTTTTTCCCTTAGCCCCCAAAAACTACATGCCCCAGCATGCAATCTCTTAAAGTGACAGGCTCTTGTAACACTAGGCAGAGTGGGGCTGCATGTGAGTTATTGTTTTGCTAGCGCTTAGCATTAGCAGTATGGCCGCAAGTTGGCGTTTTTTTCTCTGTGGAAAACCCTACTAGCAGAACGGCTACATGCCTAATATGCAAGGCAGAGGTTTCCAGGGGGGGTTCGAATGCTGCCAAATTCAACACGAGCAACCAAGTTTCTTTCTGCTCCTAGTACAAGCGTGGACAGTGAGATTTTTTAGTGCAGCCACCACATTGTGGATGCAAAGAGGAAAATGTTTCCAAAATTCTGTTTATTCATTCAATGGTGATACGCTGTTATTATTGTCTAAGAAAATAGACAAAAGTATGATTAAAATTCATACACAATGCTGCTTCAGTTTTCAGCTATACTAACATATTTTAAAAGTGACCATTCTGTCATGAACACACCACAGCACAGTGTGAACAACACAAAATTCTTTACATTTTGTAAATTTAAGCCATTCACCAAGTGAAGAAGCAGGTAGCCAGGACCTCAGAGGGGCTTAGCAGTCTTGGGATACAAACCCCTTACTTTCTGACCGCAGGGCGAACACTCTAACCACCAGGCTACCAGCTGCCCCATAGCTACAGTTGTAAACAACAGTTTTTCTTCATCACAATCCTTTTTACTGATAATGTTCAGGCTTTGCATTGTTCACAAACAAAGCACCGAAAATGTTTATACTACTAAACATGCACCACAATCAATACTAGGATAATCCGATTAAATACGATGTGACATCTTTAGCATGAATGACCAACAGGTCTCTCATTTCTGAACAGAAAATACACTGACACTATTCTCGCCAACTGTAAGAACTTAAAACTCACACTGTGATCACTTGAAACCAAAAACATATGTCAAAACAAATGTAATGTCATGGCATGCCTTGGTGAGGACATGGAAAATTGGTTAAACCTGACCTTTAGCTTGAACTTCTACTTTAGGGTTAACATGGTTAACTGGTGTTCATGTTTACCATGGTGAGATCCTGTCCAAGAGAGAAGAGGAAAGGTTTCTCCTGAAGAACGCCCTCGTGCCAGCCACGGTCTGTCGTCAGGCCGATAAACCAGTTGTTGTGGTAATCCTGCAGTGTTGTGTCCAGTTCCTCCAGACTCTCCACTGGGCCCAGAGATGCTTGATCTATTAGTAACTTTACACTGTACCTAAACACACACACACACACACACACACATAATAACACACACACACAAAAGTCAATTCTTCAAGGCAACAGGTGTCTGTCCTACACTACTGGTCACGAGTTCAGAACCAACACAAACTTTATGGAATAGAAAACTGAACACTTTAAGTAATAATGGTCAATATATTTTTAGTAATGCTGGGCAATGATTAACATTCTTAACCGCAAAGTTTTTCTGTGATTAATCTGCGTAATTATATGCAAATTTAAATAATTAATGACAAAAAAGTGTGTGAAGTACTTCTATATAAACAAAACAGCAATAACATTTGGTTTGCCTACACTTAAAATAAATATGGGGCTTTTTAACTGTGGTGGTTCCTTTAAAACAGTTACACAGCTGCAGTTCAAATATTTATTGTAAATCTCACCTTAAGCATTCATCTTATCAAGTCAAATATAAAACCAAAACTGTGAGCCACTACAGGGTATTTAATTTTGTTATAGAAAAACAAGTTCCAGAGCATAAAAGCAGATGGACTAACTCCATATGAAAGTCTTATGTAACTAAATGCAGCGTCATAAATGTCCTTGCTGGTGTAATGATCAGGCGTTCCATTACATTTGTCCATATAATATGTGAAAATCATCCGAGACAGAGAGCTGCACACCCTTGTGCACAAAAAAGCAATGAGCTTTTAAAATAAATGCTTTTTAAAAAAAAAACCTGTGTTAAAACGTGATAAAAAAAAGTTTTTTTCGTTACGTAAATTAATCATTAATGTGGTAATAACGCACTGACTTGCCCAGCCCAAGTTTTTATGAACACAAAACAACTAAACACATAGTTTGGTTAAAGTAGATGGTGATAAACCTGTTGTGTTGGTTGAGGAGGTCTTGGCTTAACTTTAAAATACACACTGGTTGTTGCTATGGTTACCTAAAAGCCCTGAGGGTGAGCTGATGCAGCTCTTTATTAGCTCTGAGCCAGTCAAGTCCATCGGGCCACGGGGCATCGCCACAATAAACCCTGAACAGTAGGCTTGGGCTGGGCACTGCAGCATCCGCACCCAGAGCTACCAAACACGACAGCGCCACCTGGCTGTAAAGCTCCCTCAGAACCTGGTCCTCCTGTAGAGCCCTGCACACCTGTAAGACCACAAAGGGAAGCTACTGTAATGGTGATTCCACAATACATAGTATAAGAAAATACTTTTTTGGGGAAAAAAACTCATCCTTAAAGGAACAATTTCGATACGCTTTCAAACTTTCTTGCACACCTGTTCAGGCTCCCCTTCCCAGAAGCCCTCCATGACCAGCTGGGACAGGCAGAAGTGGAACCAGTCTTCAGACAAGCAGGGGCGGATGGCATGGAGCCTGGAGGGGGGAAGGGGGGCATTCCTCCAGGCTATGGGCAAGGAAAGGCTTTCGGAGTATGGGCAGGAGAAATTAAGAGGCTGAGTGTGGTCTATGGACGTGGTGGAATTGGTGGTGGTTGTAGTAACAGTTGGGATTTGGGGATCCCTGCCTTTGTCTACTACAGGCAGGCCGAGTCCCATGCCGAGTCCTAGGCCCAGTGGCCTCAGCGTGGGCAAAGAAGCCAGCGCCATATTCTCATATAGACTGTGTATTTCTGCAGAACCGGGCAGAGAAATGCCAGACTCGAGTCCAGTGTGGCCTGCTTCTGTCCGCACCATTATCATCTTAACTGGCTTCTTTGCAGGAACAGGTCCAAAAAGATCATCCTCATCTGACCAATCAGCAAATGAGGACAAGCTGGAGCTATCTGGCCCCCTCAAGTTAGGAGAAGAGGAGGAGTCAGGGTGCACCTGAGAGGCCACACCCATTTTTACATCAACTGGCCCTGGCTCAGGATGCTGGGAGCTTTGAGACTTGCGTCCAGAAGCCTGGAAGGAGTGACCTTTTAACCTGCGGGTGCTGTAGGCCTTGTCCTGAACGCAGTGATGCAGTAGGACCCAGACCAGAGTCTTCAGAAAGTCTGAGCGGAGGTGCCGCAGGTGGTCTGGGGAGTCAATGATGCCAGTCAGAACGTTCCGGGCGTCAGAGTAGACGCGGACAGGTAGGGCTGAGCGGGGTATGAGAGAGTTTTCCCAGTGCGGGTTCAGGAAGCGCAGGAAACGGCCTGGACGCTCTAGCCGGTCAAACGCGCCCTCAAACACCTCGTCCACCCGCCGGGCCTCTACTGTGTGACAGGATGTCTCTTGCAGCTCCAAACCCTGAGCACAAATAGATAAATCATCACGGCTTTGTTTAACTACAGCCGCAGTAGCAGAATATCAGAATAGTTCTGCATTGTTTATGCTAAACATTGATATTTACAAAAACTAGACTTATTTGAAAAACAAATCCAAAAACATCCTTCCATAAAATCCCGTTTTTGTCCCCGCACATGCCAGTTTCACAGTGATTCAATGGTTTTGATGAAATCTAGTGGTTTAAAGAAATAAAACTATTATATCATTGGGGTCTCTAAAAATGTACTACTTCTATACTGAAAGGTGCATTCTTTGGCACATTCTCTGCATTATCACATATTGGACTCCGCTTGGACTAACTGCTTATTGTTTCTGTGATCAGCTTCTTTTACATGACATAACAGATGCCTGTGCTGACAATCATCCTGTTGAATGATCTGAAGGAGGACCATCCCTAACCAGTCAAGCCAGATGATAGGGATTCTTGTGCCACTGTTGTTACAGATGTAATAGTGGGATGTTCCCTAGTGAAATTAAATGTATTACAATATACATGATAAATAGGAAAATAAAGTCACACCACACAGTATCCACTTAAAACTTCGTCTGTAACTACTTCCCTCTGAATTGTAGTACCTTAATATTAACTGTGCAGTAACCATAACCTTTCTCCAGGATAGTGATCCAGGCTACTCTGTCTTGAAATCTGGCAAGGAAATGAGAACCAGAAGAAGAAGAACCTGGAAAACACACACAATTTATTATTTATACAGTGTCAACATCTGGTTGATCATGTCAACTTATCACACAAGCTTTGGTAAACTGACATTCATTTTATGTTTGAAAATGATTGAAGAAATCAATTGTTTTTCACAAAATATGCAAGTGTCTGTCTCTCACCCAGTACTCCATTAGCGAGTGCTTGTTTTAGTGCTGATGCTAGTCTGGCGCTGAGTTGCTGGTAGTAGACGGAATCAGGGCACGGACAGGCCATGCCAGGGGTTTCAGGCCACGACCGCTGAGGCCGGGGGAAACCTACCAAAAAGACAGGCAGAGTGAAGAGAGGAAGCAGGGGGGCAGCCAGCAAGGCAGACAGCAACACCACAGCCAGCAGGAGTGGGCACAGAGCTCCATTCAGGGCCAGAAGTGCACCAGCAGACTGGCGTCGCTGCTTTGTCTCTGTCCACGATGTGATAAGGATGGTCAAAGCAAACTTCAACTTTGCCATAAACTGAAAGAGGCGATCATAAACCAGAGAAACCTGAGAGAGAGAGAGAGAGAGAGAGAGAGAGAGAGAGAGAGAGAGAAGAGAGAGAGAGAGAGAAAGTGAGTGAGTGAGTGATTAGGCAGATTTTTGCATTCATCTCCAGTGCCATAACATACTCCCTTCATGACAGGAAGGGTGGAGTGAGAGGGATATTAAGTATGATAATATTATAGATTGCAAAAAAAAAAAACAGCTAAAACCATGGACAGGCTGAAATACCACTTAAGTGGTTTGGAATAAACTTCTGTAGGCTGAACGGACCTGTGTGTGTTTTTTTTTTTACATCACAAAAAAAGTACTTTTGCACCTTATTTTCACCAGGACCATACAGACCATACATTTAAAAATCGTTCGAAGTACTTAGGTACAGTATAAAATTTAATTCATTTAAACCTATGAAACAAACATTTAAAATATTTTTGAGGCTACGTGGCTATGTGTACTTTAATACAGCATCTGTATACAAGTCACAAAATTCTTACGGTTAAAAATCAGTTTAAAAAAAGATAATGTCAGTCAATAATAGGTATCACTGCTTAATATTATATAAACTCACCAGTATGAGCTGGACCCCGATGCCCAGCTCGTGCCAGTGGTGAGCGCTGCCCTCTCCATCCACCAGTCTCACTATCACCACCACCACCATCTGCAGCAGGGCATCTTCACTGCTCTGCCACACCTAATACACACGAACACACATACAGTGCCCAGTATACAAAACAAATATGAAGTTCTGTTGTATATGAAAGGTGTATATTTGTGATGTATATTTCCGCAGAAAATCTGGCCAAATGCATGAGACAGAGAAAGTCAATTATTCGTAAGTAGTACTGTGAAAGGAAAACCTTTGGTTTGGTTTAAGGCTGTAGCCATGGAGCCAACTTTGGGGGAATCATTCAGTGGTGTGTACACAAATGTCTGTTTTGCCTGGAGGGATGTAGAAAGGATAGTTTTTTTCTAAACAGTGTGTTTTGTTGATCAGAGCGCTGGGTGCGTTAGTGGCAAAATTATTTTTCCATGCGGTGCATGGCTTCTAGCCAGAAGAGAGTGCATTGTTGTTTGCCATACCAAACCAGTACAACTTTTACAATAAAATAATGTGTCTATCGTACCACTCTGAAGGCTCGTGTGAAGCCAATAGCAAGCGAGGCAGTGTGCAGATTCTGCAAGGAGGCATCCATGGCCAGAAACGCAATCATGGCTAACGGACAGACTGAAAAAAACAGAAAAACAAATGAAAATGATGTTCCTATACGTGCAACCAGGGGCGCCGCCAGGGGGGGAAAGGTAAGAACGATTCTAGGGTCCCAGCACTGACATGGGGCCCTGTAATATTATCTTAATAAAGGGTGGCGGGCCCAAATTTCTAATCTTTCATGGGGCCCAAAATTTCTGGTGGCGCCCCTGAGTGCAATTATCTAAATCCGTATTCTGGATATTCTGGTGTTTTCCATTCTAACATCACTGATTTAAAACTTCCTCAGCTGAAATGGGTGGGTTGTGGAACATCAGTTCTACAGGACCAGGACTGGGAAAACTGTCCTAAAAAACATCTGTATTAAAGTCAATTAATCACTGGCAGTGATATTTATTTTAAAAATCTACAAAAAGCATGTTCTATTAGGGTCATGTGATCCCTTTGTTCATTCTGATAGACTGTAATGCACACCGTAAATTGCTTCATTCAAAAAGTGTTCTATATTGCTTAATAATATCCACATGATAATTCCGACTGTAAGACGCTACAGGTAACATAGGGGCAATCTGTCTTCTACTGTTTCATTTAAAATCACTGGATAACAAGCCACTGATAAAAGGTTGTGTCAGAATCTCCTCACCCAGATTGAGAAGTGCTCTCCGTACAAGTCCAGCAGCCCGCAGGCCCCGACTACGCCTCCTGAAGGTCTGGACACTGCTGACCTGCCGAGGGTACAGGGGGTTCAAAAACAAACCCCCAAACACACACGCACCCTGGATCTCTCTCAGTATGCGAGTGACCAACAGCAGAGCCAGGAGGAGCCACCCTACCACAGCCTGAGGGCCTGGAGCTAAAGTTGAAGCTCTCCAGGCCTCCATTGAACCAGACCCAAGGCTGATGTTACCTGTAGCTGTTAAAAGGGATCAAACATCAGGATTTTTTAAATAAAACAAGTAGAAATGAACAATGGATTGACACTCAAAGCTGAGAAACTCTAATTACCGAAAGTCTGAGGCAGAAAGGTTATTACGAGTCTGACGTTCAGTTACCTGCACTGGGGGAAACCTGATGAAGCAGCCCAGCTTCAGTCATGGCTCCAGCCAGGAGGAGCACAGAGAGTGGTAGTCCGAACCAGCCCAGGCCAAGAGATGGGAGGTTACGGTTTCTGCCCCGGAAAAGCACTACAGCCTGGGTAAGGTCCTGACTGAGGAGATAACCCATGGCAACAGTGAAAAGGACAACTCCAAGGGAGCAGGGGATGAAGAATGTAGAGACGGCAACGCAAGCAGATGTCAGAAACATCACCACGAGCCTGAAGCAGAATAAATGCATACACAGGGTTATATTAAACAATTTTGACAAACTCCCTTAGCCAAAGCCACTTATGAATTACCAAAACGTACGTAATATACACAAATAATCTGCAAGAGGTCACAATCAAAAGAAAAACAGCTATTTTCCAAATATGCACACTGCAACACATATCAATGTGTTTTAAAAATGTACACATACATTAAAGCAGGGCATGAATATGACTGCGTATTTTCGTAAATTTCCGTTATGCTCTGAAACTTTTCTGGTGAAACCCAGTATGTGTACCTGTGGTTGGTGGCCATTGGTGATCCTCCAAGTCCATGAACGAGACTCTGCTCCATGGCCCAGAGCAGCAGGGCGTCCAGAGGAGAGAGCATGCCCAGAGCCCACAGCACTGGCAGGGCTACAAACAACACGTGCAGGACCTGGCTGGCGGTCTGGAGCTCGGGAACTCCCCCTCCCACACATCTAAAAAGAGAAGAGAGGCGCAAAGTTAAGATGGAGAGGAAAAGGACTATGAATACGCTTCTTCTTTATACCTGTGTATATTACACTTTTCTGCAGGAATCCTCATTCAAGGCTAAGGAACTATAACCTGTCTGTGTAGCTGTGTCATTAAGCAAAGTATATGTATAAATAATTTATTATTGGCCAATTACCTTATTATTACCAGCTGTTATTATACGCCTATATATCATTGCCATTAGAAATAAATGTCAATTGGCAGGAAAAGAAAAAAAACATAGGTTTCCATTCAGGTAATTTTGAACCACTTCCACTTAACAATTCCTAATGAAGTTATATAATACAGACTGATCAACAATATTAATTGATATAAAAGGTTTGATCAAATAAAAAGCTAATACGTTAATAATCAACTTTGCTGTTTCTATTTGCTGTAGAAATAAATGTACAATAATTAGTGATAAGCCTTCTGATTGGGATGTTTTTTATGTTTATGCAAATATTTGTAACAAGTGGGTCCAAAATTTACTGCAGCTGCTTCTCGGCTCTCTGTTACTATTCGTTTAAATAGAATTTGTCAAATCTGTCAAAAATTCTTTATGAGAAAATGTTAGAAATACTTAAAACAAATGAAACTATAATGTAAGTATAATGTAACAATATACAGTTTAAATTAAAGATTGCAAAAGCTCATGTATGCTTACCCACAATTTTTGGAAAAAACTTGTGTCACAACCCTCCCAGCACCTTTTAATGTGTTACTACAGGTGTTATACTGTTTTAAATGTTTTATATTTTCTTGTAATGAAACTTCTGAGGGTGGGCCCAAACTTCTGGCCTGTACTGTAAGTCTTTAGTGAAAATCATTCAGTCAGGTAGGTCAGGCATGCAGTGTGTACGTACCTCAGTGCCAAGTCCACAGCAATGAATGCGAGGATATAGAGTGGCCTGGTGAGGGGTGTGATCTCGTAAGTGTCCTGTGGCTGAAAGGTGGCCGTCTCTGTAGCCGTGTTGACAATTAGAGAGTATTCCCCAATGCACAACGTCACCCAGCTGAGCACAAACACAGGCACCACTGCACCCATACCTGCACCAGTGTCTCCATACACCACACTCAGCCTATCGGGGAGCAGGTACCACGTACCCAGCCCGCAGAGCATGCCAGCCAGCGCCGTGTGCAAAACCACGTTAACCATAAACCTCTTCCCCGGCACCACGAAACGCACCGTTTCCGGAGCGACGCAGTGGGTAAATTCCACTTCCTCCTCATCTGCCAGAATGTTGTTCGAGGCAGGAAGCCTCTGGACCGTCCCCGTCCTCCGTGTGGCACACTGGGCCAGAGTCTGCAGGGTGGCGCCCGCCCCAAACATGAGCGCCCCTGACAGTATGCCTGCATAAGCTTCATCCAAAACCCTCAGCTGATACAGCAGAGTGCCTACACCGCCCAGCAGCCAAGGGGTCAGAAACAGCACTAGCTGGTGCACATAGACGTATGGGGGGGCACAGTAGCCCAATTTAAGCCTTGGCCCCCCCAGCACAGTCTGAGGGAAGCGCTTCCAGAAGAACTCCTGCTTATAGTCGTTGAGCAGGGGGACGTCAGGGCCCATGATGTACGCAGCTTAGCGGGGAGAGAAACGGTCATCTCCTCAAACCTTCCTCAACATCCACCAGCATCTTCAACAGCATCTTTCTTTTGTTACAGGTAGAGTCATTTACTGAAAGAAAAGGAAAAAGAAAACAACCATCACTAGGAGTAGGCAATATAACAATATAACAGCAGTGTCGTGATTCGTTACTTCACAGTCTTCTTTTCTGAATATACTGTGAATATTGCAGGCACTTAAACCAGCTAGATACGGGGCAGCAGGTAGCCTAGTGGTTAAGGCAATCGGCCTGCGATCAGGAAGCTGTGGGTTTTTTTCCTAAGCACCTCTGAGGAACCCTGAGCAAGTTACCATCACCACACACTGCTCACCGGGCGCTGTGTTCCTGGCTGCCCGCTACTTCAGTTGGTAAATGGGTTAAATACAGAGGAGGATTTTTAGACTGTGGTGCACACACATATGACAGAATGGTCACTTTAACTGCATTAAAAGGGATTTCCATCCATTTTCCAATGTTTCTGTATAATTAAGTGGTCAAAATGTAAACAGTCATTCAGAATTGGTGTAATGTGAAATTTTGAGATAATAAACATATCATATGTCAGAATTGTTGGTAAATGGAACCAGACATCTGCTCCTAAGAGCTCCATCACAGAACGTCATTACACTAAATAGTTATGAACGCACTGTTCTCAGACCAGTGTTTTGTAAAGTTTTTGGCTGAAAACTATCCACTCATGGTGTAGAGTATATGCGAGGTGTTGTGCATGCAGGCAAAATAGTCCCTGAAATATATATATTTTTTAACAATTACCAAAACTACTTAGACAACTCAGAAGGCACATGTAGGTTCACATGTGGGTTTGGATGGCAAATAAAATTGTTATATTTTCCGTACACCGCCACAACCTACAATGAACCATTTAACACCAAACCCACTCTGAACGACTGTTTACTCAACTACAGAATTATGGCGAGAATCTATGAAATCAGTATACATTTTATTACAAAGAGAACCCTGTGTAGAGCGTACTCACTTCTTTTCATGCAATCCGTTCTTCCTTATCAAATAATGTGTTCAGGAAAATTATTATAATTTTTTTATTATAATAGTGTCACCTGAGCCTCAGGTTCCTAATGCACGTATTAAATGAGGAAGAAAAGCAAAAAATCAAGGTTCAGCTGTTGCCCAGCTGGTGTGTTGCTGTTTACAGTTGAGCTCTTCAGGCTGCTAGGCTAGTCAGCCAGCTATGACCACAGAATCACAGAACAGCACCAAGACAACAGCGTAAACCAACACAGGGTACCCACTTTACAGCTGAAAAACTTACAAATAGTCAGCTGAGATATTTTTATTTATTATTGTCTGCCTCCATCTTAAAATAAATGAGCTGGCGTTAATTTACATTAGCAGATCCAGGCTAGCACAGTGGCTAAGGTAACAAAAGGGAAACTTAAGGTTACAATAACACTAGTTGTGAGCATAATGAGCACAAATGAGCGTTTCTAAAATATCGGACTCATAATATTATTATAATATGTATTTGTACTGCTCATTTGAGAGAGCTGGCCATAAAAGCACAGGGATGCTAAACCTGCAGTTGTGCTAACCAGCCTCCCAGCTGCCATATAACGGTCCACACTGCTGCACTGGTGTTTTATTTATTTCCACACATAAATCCTAATTAAATATAATGATTAAAGCCGGGCTAACCTCACGGTTTGATGATTTTAAGGTGTGAGGTGTTCCCATGTTTATCTTCATCTTCGCTGAAGCGCCTATTGCCCCTGTTTCCATAGAGCTCCATTGAACAGCGCCGCCATGAGGGTGCACTGCAGACCAGTCTCTGAAAATCACATCTAATCCCTGGAAAAATATTCCTTAAAATATTACTCCTATTCTTGAAAGGGTTGCCACAAGATGTTTGAGTTTCTGTTGTAGTTTGTGCTCATTCATTCTGTAGAGCATTTATAATATCGCTGCTCGGTTAATCCCAAAGGTGTTGTATGTTGATGTGGTTGAGGTCAGGGCTTTGTGTGGGTGAGTCACCGAACTCATCCAGCCATGTGGATGAGGATACTTTGTGCACTGGTGCACAGTCATGTTGGCATAAGAAAATGTTCCTCCCCAAACTGTGTCCACAAAGTTAAAAGCGTGCGCGCCTAATTTTCTATGAAGATTAGGCACAGTCAGCAATGGGTTAGAAGCATTTAAATTGATATATTACAACAATACAATGTGTATAGCACTGGAGATGACACACTTATACCTTCACCATAATCCGTGGGCTACGATGGCATGAGGCCCCCAAGTGTTGGGCTGTGGAGTCCTCTGAAGTAGTGGGGTTCCTTAGGTATGAGTCGGAGGTGGGGCACCTCTGCCTCAGAGCAGTGAGGTGTGTTTGGGCCAGGAGCGGAGCGAGGGGGTGGCTATGGGGACTGGAGCCCCGAATCTCACTTCAAAAGCCCCGAATCTTTATAAGCTTTTAAAAAATATGACAACCCTGATGTTATATGCTGCCTATGAAATACATTAAAACTCATCAATGGGCACAAACCCCCGTTTCCCTCATTCTTAAAATGCTGTTATTTCAACGGACTGAAACTACAAAAACAGAATTCCACCAACTGATACATTGTTCACTCAATATTCTAAACACTAACGTTAACGTTAACTAACTTTCTACTCGTCTGTTCTGTCGTCGGTCAGAACTCGTCTCGTCTTCAAGTAGCCTCAAACATTGCCATGGACATAAGACATTTCTTAAAAATCACCACCAGTGATACATCAGAAGCAGCGGCCAGTAACTTGTCAGACGTTTCAGGTCAGTGATATAAACACATCAGTGATATAAACACAACTTGGCTTTACAGTACAGCACTACATCGGCTATGTTATGCTAGCTAGGTTAGACTGCAAAGAGTTGTTGCTATGATAATTCCTCCCCTCACACAAAACATATAACCAGCGTTGTTTAAATGGCAGAAATCTGTTTTCCAAATGTAATTATCTCTCATTTTACAGTGTTATATTACCTAATAAAAATGTTAGGCTACCTTACCCTAAAGTGGACTAAAATGCAGGAAATTGCATCTAAGAAATCCAACATTTTCTGGGGGAGGAACCCCAGAATCCCCATTTGGGCTAATCCCCAGATGCTCAATATGTCTAGCTCTTCCTCTGTTTAGGGCTCTTTTTTTAGCAGATAAACTGTACAATCTTAAAGCACAGCTGGTTTACATCTGTGATCGCAGCCTCATAATGACCAACTCTGCGGCATTTTGTGTCTTAGACTTTTGTTTAGAAGCATTTGTATTTCTTCACCATTACCTAATGAATAACAACTTTTATGAATACACAAACTGGACTTGATTCACGGTGCAAACTATACACTAAAGACCCTTCAGTTTTGCAGTTCTGATCAAATGTAAATTTGTTGAAATTGGAAGTTGGAATTTACCCAAACCTTTACCATTTTGGACGAGATCCTCTTAATTGATTCTGTATCAACAGCGACGCTACGTGGCAAAACAGGCAACTGCATCACCACAATGGAAGATGTGCAAGCTCTCACAAAACCAGCCCACAATTCACTTCTTTCTAAACTTATTATTCATTCTTAGTGTTAATACTTATTTTTCGGTGACTTGTACACATTATCAGTTAGGAGAACAACTGATATTATCTTGAGCTTATGTTAGCTCAATTCAAAGTGCATTGTTTGCAGACAAACTAAGATACACTTGCATTGCCAAGTCTACAATGGCTTTTATTTTGGTTTTAACAGATTAATTTAACCAGATTGAATTGTCATTTGTAATTTACCTTAAAGTTACCAAATAATTTTGTTTTACCTTAATGTTAAATTATATTGTCCCTATTTTTAAGTTTGCAATCAATTTTACCTTTATCAGTAAAACAGTCAAAATTATGCTATATGCAGCTTTTTTTTATTGTTAGTGTTGTTTTAGATCAGCAAAAGAGCTTTGTGTGAAGAGAAAAAAAAGAAAAGGAAAGAAACATAGAGGTAAAAAAAGGGAACGAGAGCAGTTAAAGAAGATGGAGCTGTTTATTTGTATGTGTATATGTGTGTGTGAAAGTGTGTGTGAGTGTTTGTGTGTGTGTGTGTGTGTGTGCGAGCGAGAGAGAGAGAGAGAAGTAATCCAGGGAGAGGTGTGTTTAATCTGGCTTATGTGTGCTTGGTAGGC
>JBBMFX010000141.1:17549604-17573677 GCA_037832545.1 Rhabdalestes septentrionalis | reverse complement strand
TAACAAAAACAAAACTTAACAATAACAATACAATTAAACAATAACTTGTAAACAATAAACACAGCAGCATCAAAATCATTTAGTGCAATTCTTGAGGTAAACATTTTTAAACATGCACATTCCTTTTTGTATTATGTTCAATTTTAAACCAGGGATTTAGCACACAGGGGGGTTGGCACCCTATCCCACACACACACGTAACCCTAACTAAGACTGACTTTTCTCGAATGGTTTCAAGCCCCTCCCCTTTCTGTCTGAATCTCATACTAACAGACTCCTAAAGGCTCTCTCTCATCATGCCTCTGTTCAACTGGATGCGATGGACACATGCAGCTACCGATCGCCACAGCAATGCTGCCAGACCTTCGCCTTTTTACAACTCACAGTAAGTCATACTATGTCCTAAACCGCATCCACAAGTCTGCTTAATGAAGAGCTGGATGCAGTTTGTGAAATGTTTTAGGATTAAGTTTACTGAAAATACTTGTGTGACTACTAAGACTACTAACAGCGTTACAAGCGTCAGACTCGTAGCTTAATTTCTAAATGAAAGTTACATTTGAAATCAAAAATATTATTTTTGGACTAAAAATATCACTTAAAGCATAAATGTGACATTTAGTCTGTTTAGTAGCCATGTAGTATTGGCATTTCTGCCAAAATATGAATTTTAGTGAGAACATTTGCTGAGAAATATGCCAAGATCAAAATAATAATAACAATAATAATAATAATTTATAAGCATTTATAAGCACCTTTCACTCTCAAGGTCACTTTACAGAAGTAATACAATTAAAGAATACATACATGAAATTAAAAAGGTCATGTTTAAGAGTGTATTATATTATAAATATGTATTAAGTCCTTTCCAACGCAGACAGTGTTCTCCTCAGATTGGGGACCGTAAGCGCTTATTGCTTCATTTCAGAATATTCTATATGCTCTTCGTCTCTACTCAATATTTCCATCTCTCTCAGGCTACGAGAGGTTGTGGAGCTGCAGTCTGGCCACAAGCAGAACTGGTCACATTCCATCAGCAACGAGCTGGAACAGGAGAGGAACCAGAGGCAGAACACAGGACCTCCCCCGGACGCCCCGGTGCAGACATGGACGAGCTGCTCCCAGACGCCGCAGGGATTCCTGTTGCTGCCGGTGCCGCCTCGCAGTCAGACTCTCTGTGCTGAAATACACACCGTGTCCAGCCACGTGGAACGCAGCACAAGCACCACCACTCCCACATCTGTTCATAAATGCTGCAGCCTCCCTCACTACTGCACTAACACAGCGGACACCACAGTGTTAATGTGACTACCAAAGCCAGAGGTCTAAGGTCCACCACAATAGAGACATGGATGAGGTCAAGTGCACAAGCTCCACTGACCTGCAGCTCTACAATGTTATAGCTGTGCCATTTAAGGTGGAACAAAAAACTGTAATCCAGTCATCCGGACTGACCAATGTGGTTTTGGACACTTTTGGACACACAATTATTTATAAACAATGTTCTCATCTGACCTGAACAATTTATATTATTCTGTATAAGTGATCTTGTTCTGAATATCCCATTTTAGCTTTATGTTTACAGCCTAAATCCCTCAAAAAATGAATGAAAGTACAGATAAAAAAATTCCACTGCTACAGTTTTAGCTATGCTGATGTCAGTGTTAACAGAAAGCAGTGTGTTGTATAGCGTCAAAAACCCAACATGTTTAGTTAGATTACTGAAAACCTCAACAGACTTTAGTTAGAGGTCAGACAATCATATGTTACAGTTAAATAGTTACGAATTTTGTATTTCAGTGTTCTTTATCAGACCTGCTAATGTGGTTTCTAAAACTGTTTGACACACTGTTATCTATGAACAATGTTCTGATTGGACCCTAACGATTTACATTATTCTGAATATTTTCCCTTATTCTGAATAAACTATGTCAGCATTATGTTAACAGCCTACATCTCTCATCTTAAAAATGGATAACGTAGAAAACTGAGGCCTCAAGATTATAAGAGACCAATGATTTTACCTGTTTTTACTTTTTGACCTTATGTTGATAATGTTCGTGTTGTAGTTTGTGCCTTGTTCAAACAAAGGATTTTGTTATTGTTGGGCAAATTGTTCCTTAAATATTTAGTATCTGAACACACAACACATATATACTTATACTGACAGTTTTCTTTAAGCAGAAGCTCAGTATTCCTCTTTATATTACAATTCATGTCTTTCATGCTAAAAAAATGAAAAGTGACTAAAGCAAATCAGTCTAGGTTTGGATCTAATTTTCCTTCTGACTTCTACATCAAATCAAAGCAAATCACTCTTGTTGTCATTAATAAAATGTGTGCAATGTTTTTGAAATTATTAGATGTTCGTGTGTGTGTGTCTAGGTATTGTTTTCAGGGAGTGGGTTGGGGTGTTGACAGGAAGACAAGACCAACACAGGGAGATCTACCCCTAGCCAACTGCAGAGTGATGGTGATCCGGTCATTGATTCAGCCCTACTTTCATGCACTTACTGGTTTTAAAGTAAAGTACTTCCTTATAGTTACACGTGAACACAATACAGCACTCATTTAACCCATTCACTAGTGTGTGCGGACAAAAAGTTGCTAAAGGGTACCTTAGTGGTGCCACAAGCAGTTCTGTGATTTGAACCCACATCCTTCTGTTTGCAAGGGCAACTCCCCAACCACTAGGGCCTATATCTGTCTAGGCCAATATCTGTAGAAAGCAGTATACCCCTTTTAACATGCACATGTACCTATTAAAATATCTGAACTGGTTTACAAGACCTGGTGTCTGATCAAAAACAAAGCCAATAAATAATCCAACACTGTTTCTAGCCAATGGGGTGAGGCTTTGATGGTGAGCCGTCCTCTAATTTCCATAACCATGCATATTCATAAAAACTTTGTATATAGTCTTAGTGATGTTCTGTTGTCACTTTCATTAGTAACCTGGGCATTAAAAATAAGAAATATTAGACATATATTTGCTTCACATAGGTTGTTTTTATGATTTAATCTGCACCTCTCAGGGAAGTTGGTGTCAGTGCTGATTTTAGTTCCTTTTTCGCTTAAGTAATTGACATCCTATTTCACTTTTTGTGAGCTGCAGTTTGTGTTTATCTAATACACCTATTAATTTGCAAACATTTAACAAGGCAAATAAATGCATTAAAGGAGAACAATGAATGTTTTGTGCATTAAATGTGCAAGATGTGGCTGTATATTCAGAATATCGTGACAAATATATACACTATTGGGACAAAAGTACTGGGACATCCGAACATTATAGGTACTTAAATGACACAGTATTCAACTATGGATTTGCCCAAACCCCTTTGCATCTGTAAACACTTCCACCCTTGTAGGAAGCCTTTGCACAAGATTTTTGAGTTTCTGTGGGAAATTGTGCCCGTTCATTTTGTAGGTCAGGCACTGATGTTGGCTGAGAAGACCTGGCTCGCAATCCCCGTTCCAGTTCATCCCAAAGTTGTTGGGTGGAGCTGAGGTCCGGACTCTGTCAACCAGGCATGTCTTTATGGAGCTTGCTTTGTGAACTGGGGCACAGTCATGCTGGAACCGGAAAGATTATTTCCCAAACTGGGCCAACAAAGTTTTATGAATGGCGTTGTCCAATAGGTCGTAGTCTGCTTGTAACATACGGCCTTCCTCTGGAAGAGGCCTTGCCCAAACCCTGGTAAATGCTATCTCAGTGCATTACGCCATGTTGTTTCTCGCTCCACCTTACGAATTGACAGCGGAAAGGATGGTTTGAATAAGAAACGTTCTCTCTTTTATATGTTATGTCTCATCAGGAACAGTGTTTATCAGTTTTCAATAAAAAAACAATCATTCAAACAATTTTACCGTGTAAATGGCCTGTTTGCTAATGTATGCAAAGCCCCGTTAGCAAATTTAAACAAAGTTAGCACCATCATTTGTTAAGTCTAGCAAGTCTAACTCACAATAAAGTCAAATCAAACATTATTTCTTACCCCTGTCCTTTTCTTTGATGAGTTATACCCTCCTTTTTTGGCTCATTGTTGAACTGGGATCCCAGAGTGAACCACTGGGTGATCTGCTCTCCTGTTATGGCCTGTTTCATCTCATATAATTCTTTATGAAAAATACACGGACCGCATCAAATAAACTAAATAAATTCTTCCCTTGAGCGAAATATCGGCCTCCTGTTACTGCTCACGAATCTCCTTACGAGACTCTGCAGACTCTGAACTTTTAGCAGCTGTGGCTTGTGGGAAATATAACACTGGTATAAAAAAAACAACAACAAGTAATTATCAAATGTTTGTACAATCTTATGTTTAGTTTATGATAACATTTGTCTTTTGAAACGAAAATTTAAAAAATACTAATATTAAAAATATTCCAAGTGTAAGGAATAAACTTTTAAAACAAATAGTGGTTTAGAATGAGTGATGTGACGACAAAAAGGTAGGACAAAATAACAGAAATAAATCTCTCTCTCTCTCTCTCTATACACATATTGTTTTTTTTACAGTATTAAAATGGTAAATAATACCACCAACAAAAGTTTTAAAAATGTAGACAAAGTCGTTTCTATTGGGTTTGATAACAATTGTAGAGAAACAACTCAGATATATTTATTGGTACTTAAAATAGAGGCAAAGCTCAACTTTTATTTAAGGATGTTTTCCTCCACCATTAACTAATTTAAATGTCCCACGACTTGAAATTTTCTTCTTTTTTTTTTAAACCTATCAACACTACTTGCCACTGCAAGACCAAAAGCATGTTATGGGAACTTAGATGAAAAGGTTCTCAAACCTGTGGGAAAACAATATTTCACCACATTCATCATCATTTAATATATCTTTCTGAGGGAGCTTTTAGAGGCAGCTGTCTGGCTCCATTCAACTCTACTGTGAACAAGACTTTGAAAGTTTCTCTAGCATTTCAGGCCAAACCTACTTTGTTTACAACAATTAATTTAGAAAACTCTGTGGCATTCCCTTGTAAAAGTACATGTTAAAATGGTGTAAATATTAATCCCAATATAGGTTAACGAAATTCAATTTACAGTTGACTTTATTCATTAAAAAAATAATCAGAAAAAGTTCACTGGCTACATCATGTTTTTTCCACAAAAAAGTTTACAGGAAATGGAGATAGGTCAGTTCACACAGAAACAGAGAAATGGAGGTACACAGAAAATACATTAAGGTGGACAAAATATTCAAAAGAAAATAAAAGCACCCATTTACCAATGCCACTGAAGATGTGTAAACTTCATTCTGTGCAGCAGTATAATACAGCATTCATACCAAACCAAACCAAACTTGTGTGATGTGTATAAAAATGGAAAAATTTATATATGATGGAGAAAACAAAGGTATTCATTTCTCCATCAACCTTACTGCCAGCAAACCTGCAACGAGTAAAATGACAGAGCGAGTTTGTGACTGGTATTGCAACATTTGCAGACAAAAAAAGCTAACTGTTCTATTAAAGAGGAGACTTAACAGAAACATGTAAAACAGACAGTATACAAGAGAACATTTCCTACATTTTAAAGCGTGACAGTGCCTTGTTATTTCCTACAAAAAAAAATCTACACATCCACTGCACAGAATGGTAAAAACAGTTCATAATTGCTTTCTCTTAAGAAAAGGTTCAACAGGTTATTTGAAATTTGCTTTTCAAGTAAAAAGTGTAGACAAAATATTGAAAACGTCTGTCTAGATGTCCCTGAATACTTCTTACAGCTTGGATCCGCGAAAGGCTCCTGAAATGTTCAGTTGAAGAGATGTATGTAGGTCGGGCTCAAAGCTTAAAGCTTTATGATGTGCTTTTATGCCGAAGCTTCTCGTTCTCCTGTGAAAACACAGTAAGACTCCAGTCGTGATTTGGTTCGGTACATGATCCAGGAACTTTAATGCACTCACAATTCATTCAACAACGTAGCAATGAAAACAGTATCATAATATTTTAAATGAAATTTGATTGCAGAAAAAAGATAACAGCATTCAGTTCTGGAGCATTTTACTCCAACACTATCATCAGACCAGTGAAACGCTCACTATGGAATGCTTAGTGTTAAAATCTGTATCACAACAAACTGGACTGTGTTTTTGCAGTTTATCCCTGGAATTTGAACAGGGCTTGGCCAGAAAATTAGTTACACAATGTAAATATAGGTAGTGTGGTACAAACTGAAACAGTACAGTCTCTCATTAGGTGGAATGGGATTTTTACCACCCTTTTGGAAAGATCAACCTCACAACAGCAGCTATTAGGAACACATTTGTGGGTGGAGCCTGAAAGTCAGTTAGAGGAATAAATGTCTTTTATTGCTTTTGCCTTGATTACCAAACAGATCTTCCAAAAGGGATCAGAAACAACAGCTAACGTTCTTAGTTTTCCCAAAAGAAATAGATCTGAAGCTCACCTCCTGCAGTTTGGTGATCTCTTTTTTCAGCCGGACCATGTATTCAATCTTCTGCTTGTGGTTCTGGTGGCCAAGCAGTTTGCCATTTTCCTCTGCCAGGTGATCCACCTGCTTCCTCAGAACCTCCATTTCCTGTAAGCAAGAACAAAGAGCTGCAGCTTTACTCAATAGTCAAACATTAATTCAAAAACTGTTTTCACTACATTATCAGTCTGAAGCACCCACTCCATTTCGCTCACCTGCATTAGATCCTCCTTCTCTTGGTCCATCAGCCTCAGCTCCCGGAGCTCCAGACAGCGGTTCCTCAGCTCCGTGGTGAGCTCCTGCACGCATGTCTGAGACTGGGCCAGCGTTACTTCCCTATGCTGTAGACTGACCATCACACACACTACAATTAAACCTCAAATTACATCACCATGGAAAAGACAGTCAAACAGTTCAAAATGAAGTATTATTAAATTTGAATTAATGTTCTTCTTACGCCGTCTGAGCTTCAGCCAGCTGCTGCATCATGGTATTCTGGTGAGAACATAAGCAAAAGAGACTTCTTTAAAAATCAGATTATTTGTACAAAGCTTTATTTCCTATTCTTTTTCATTTATGCCTGAAAGATTTGAAGGAGTGACCCACCTTCGCACATCTCTCTTCTCGTAACTCTCGAAGAACCGACTGATGGATTACCTCTTTCAGATTTCTACATACAAAAGAGTATCATAAACCGATTAGTGGCTGGGGCAGAATATAATCTTTATATTGTGTGTGTGCATATTTTATATTCACAAACATTGTGATCATATTTCTCTTAAAAGAGGGAGGTACATAACCCCCTAATATTCTACCACTCCTGAAATATTATGAAATCTGAAAATCAATTGTGGCCCCCTGTGGACATTAGTGGTATTGCTAGTTGGCTGTCAAGCACTTTTGACTTCAATCAATACATTGTATGAAACTCTAATTGTTGTAAAAATTGTGCTGAAAGGTCTGAGAGTTCTTTTAATTCTTTTACTAGAAATTTTTTTATAGCCCCTTAATTAGAGTTTAGATTCTCTGCCTGAACCCGACACGGGCCGAGATATTTCCTGCCGCTGTCCTCGGGCCAGATGATTTTTTAATCATTACTTAATTAGCCTATTTGGTTGAGGAGCTATGCCAAATTTATAAATATTTGAATATTTTAGCAAAATTAAATTGCTGCATGTCATGCGCAGCAGCGCTCCAGCTCCTGCCACTGGCCACATTACACAGGTCCTGCTGGGCTGTACTGTGCAGAGCTTAAAGTGCAACATGGAGCTTGAACACATGAAGAAGAAAATAAAAACGAGAGAATTAACTTGGAGCAAAAAAGTCGGAAGTATGGAACCATTTCCAAGTCGTGGGCAGGGACAATATATGTGTCTGGTGTATTTCCTATAAACTCTGTCTGCCGCTGTGTTTAGTTAGACTGACGTCACGCTCAGCTGCTTTCTCCCTTCAGCTGGAGTGCCCTGAGCTCTGAACACTCCGAAAGTGAGTAAAGCAACAACAATTCCATCCACACTCTGAATGTACAAACGGTTTCAAAGGACCAGAGTGTTTTCGGAGTGTGTATTTAGGCACACACACAGTTGACAACGTGTGTTATAATGGCCCACGTATTTAAAAAATTGTCGGGTTTAAATCGGGCTGGGGGCGATAATTACAGTTAATGTGTCGGGCCGGGCTGGGCTCGGGCACAAGGTGCACAGGCTCAGGTCGGGTCGGGTCTCATTTTCTGGGCCCGATCTAAACTCTACCCTTAATATTTATAGCCCCTGTCAATATCTCAAAGCATCTTTACGATCATATAAAATTAATCCATCATAAACAAAGCGCTACTGATTTTTTATTTTATATTTGGTATTTTGTTTATTATGCTGACTGTACAGTCAAGTGATATTTGACAGACCACAGTTTGTGCTATATTTGTTCTTATTTTAATCCAGTGGAATGAATAAATCTTGTGGCCTGCAATGTTTTTTGGGCCTGTTTAAAGGGGGACACAAGTCATAAATCCATTTTACAGCTTACACGTTTTCTCCTACAGCTCATCATTCAGGACAGATCTCAATTTAAGTGGTTCAGGATGAGCATATTAGAATCATTTTAAACATTTATTTTTTAATTGGTTGTATGTCAATGAAAGCAATTTCCTTCAGGATCAACAGTTCTTAGATCAAAGTTATCTTATTCTGAATCTAAAACAAATGCCAAATTTGAAAACACATTTGTTTATATAAACAAAATGTAGTAATGACATTTTAAATGTATACTTTCTCAAATACTGGTGAGTTAATCATTGAATTGCACTGAAATAGTTGTGTGTCTGGAAAATTGTATTTTTAAACCAGTTTTAAAGCAAATAGTATTTACTGATTTAAGTTTCAAATGCATTTTGAAATCAAACTATTCATATCTACACATAAAAATGAGTGCGTGTGTGTCTCACTCTGTAGCATCACTCCTCAGGGACTGCTTGCTCTGTGTGTTGTAGAAATGCTCCAACAGAGACTGGATCTCCATATGCACACTCTCCTTATCTTGTAGCTGAGCCTACAAGCACATAGGCACACATTCTTTAAACACTCTGTATATTCTCCGGGCCACTCTGTCAGAAAGCCCTCCACTGTTAGTGGAAACATTTGTAGCACATCTGCTGCTCCATACTGTGTGTGAGTTCGTTTAGCCCTTTGTCAAGGGTCAGACAGATATTTGTGTGTGGTTAAAGTAACCAGGTCCCAACACTAGACAAGTAGGGGCTTATGATATGGCCCAGATTTAACAACACTGAAGCTCATGGCAATGCTTTTATTCTTGACCCTGAACTTTGTTTCTTTGTGTGTGATCTAACCTTCAGCCTCTGGATCTCCTCATTCTTGGCCGTGCGTTCTGCATTAAGTTCAGCCAGAAGAATCTCCATGGTCATCATGGATGAGCGCCTGCTCTCTAGCTCCCTCTCCTGGCTCTCTAGCACCTGGGACAGCTCTGTGCTGACACTGCGTGGGGTGTGAGGGGTCTGAAACACGAAACAATGATTATTGCCTTTTCTTAGGACTGGGCACGTCACCGTGTTAATATTGTGTTACAGTCAACAATTATTTGATCTGTTACATATAGAATTTTGCCCATGTATTTTCTTTATTTGTTTTAGGTCACTTCCAGTTTTTCAGCACCAATTCGACACGGATAATTTATTCATACACAAGTGAAATGGTTCAGATTTTGAATAGGGAAACCTGATCAAATAAAACATTGAGACACCATGGGCTTTACTCACCTGTGGGTTTGCTTTAGGAGATACATGATCCACTGTTTCATTTCTTACAATGATCTGCTCCTCTTTCTGCTTCAGCTGTAAACACACACACTGTAAATTTGTAAGGACTTTCTACTTACTTGTGCAACACTGTATCTGTTTATTACACCTAACCCTAACCTCTGTAACTAAAACAAATCTTTCTGCTCCTTCTCTAATCCACAGATTTTGTTATTTCTATCATTAAAGCATATAGGCCCCACAAAGAAACACACCAAAAAAACAAAAAAAACAAAAACACAACCACCACAAACACACACATTTCCTTGAGGTGCCTTTCAGCAAGATTTAACAAAAAATTAAAATGCATACAACTAGTGCTGGGCGATAAAACAAACTCGATTTATTATTGATAAAAAACGAGGACGATCACGATGATATGCGCAGGCTATAAAACTCGATAGTTTTAGAGCATGCGCTGATACAGACAACACAAGGGCCAATCAAGCAGCATGTTAAGTTTGCATAACAGCCAATCACTGACGACGTTACAATTTTGCCCCTCCTCTCCTAAAGAGGAAAACATTAGCATCGTGGACTTGTTTTGGAAAAAAGACGTCGGTCAACACATCCCCACCGGTGAGTGAAACGGAGGAGAATGTCTTAAATGCACAGGACGAGATAATATCGAAAACAGTCCTCAAAGGTATAGAAGTGGTTCAGTTATCTTCAAACTGACAAAAATGAAATGAAAAGATAAAACCTGTTTATAAAATTTGTCACTCGACAGGTCCCAACAAAATCTGGTAAAACAACAAATCTGTTTCATCACCTTCAAAAAATACCATTCTACTGAGCATGCTGATTGCCAAAAAACCTTGTGTGTGTGTGTCTGGTGTTCAGTATAGCAGGATGAGTCGGTAATCAGCACGTTCCGGGCGATAACAGCATCTATGTGCCTAAAAAATCAAAAAGGCTTTGGGACATTGCAAGTGCAGTGACTTCTCAGCAAACAAAATGATGCCAGTTAGTCTCGTTGAAACCTCTTAAAGTAGTCGACCCGACTTTCAGACCAACAGTCGACTGAAACTGAACTCGAAAATTATCTCCAAACTCCTTGTGTGTCCAGTGAAACCAGTCCTCTGGAATGGTGGAAAGCCCACATAACTGGCTTTCCTAAAGTGAGCTAAGCGGTATCTTGGTATTCCTGCCACCAGTTCGCGTTGAGAAAGGGTTTTAAATACAGGGGGCAACACTGTTAGATACTTGCTGCAGTCAGTTTTTGTCCTGCTTAATTTTGTGTTTGCCCTTTGAAATATTTGTAATATTGTACTTTTGTGCACATTGGTACATTATTATATGATTTTGTTCATTTGAGCTTTGGTATTTGTTTCTTTAAATACTTGAAAATCAATAACTTTTACAATTTTAAGGGAATTTTGTATGTAAATAGTCATTTGGGAAAAATATTTGTTTACGCCCAGCTCTACATACAAAACTAGTTTGTCAGATTGGTGTGGGTGAAAGGGTTGGGTACTCCTGGACTAACAGCCTTAAAATGTAAGGTTTCTTTGAACCTCCCTGACCTTAAATAAACTAAATGAGTGGCATACCTGCTCCTGCAGTGTGTGTATGGTCACATCTTTCTCTGTGTTGTGAAGCTCAGCTTTCTGCAATAAAGATGCCTGTTCCTCTAAAGCTTTACTTAGCCTCTCCACCTCTTCTGTGGCGTATGCCAGGTCGTCCTGCATCATCTCCAACTACAACACAACAAAAACAGGAATGGATTGCATGGTGATTTCAATTATACTGCTTCATATTGTGGTTATGGTTTAAAATATATCCTGATGGAAAGAGATTAAACACAGGCCCACATTATTCTGCACAAACATTCATATTTGTCGGGCCAGGCACAACACTTCTCAAAAAATTCATCTGGAACATTTGATGTTGTTCACAGAACACAATGTGAGGTTTTGGGGTAAAAAGCAGGTTTATCATATTCACACACAAGTCATTAGAAATATAGTGTAACAGTAAAAGCAGCCCACTTAGATACAGTCTTTGTACTTTCGAGGTTAGAAGAAAAGGCAAACAAGACGATGTGACGAAAAATTGGACGACGTTTTAGCATCAGGAAAAGGTCATTACATTTTAATAGGAAATTACAGAAAAGTTGACTTAAACAAAGTATTCCTAAAACTCAACTGAATTTTTTTCAGAAGGACTACACTAACACCAGGACACAAAGCGTAATTAAAATAGGGCAAACTCTTTGGTTCTTAAAAGTCTCACACCTCAACACGGTCTGATGCAAGACGTCTGTCGGAAGCCTCCCTCAGCTCCTGCAGTTCCGTCTGCATGTGGGAGATCTGCTTCTTCATCTCCTCTCGCTCCAAACACACAGTTCTGTATTGCACCTGCAAACAACAGTGTTGTGCTTAGCTCCCTCCTGTTAAGATGGAGTCAAACGTTTTGCTAGAAAAGCTTCCAAGAGATATAAATAAAAAAAATGTTCTGTATTCTACATTTGGTCATTTTACAAATATAGGGACATCATAATAAAGGTCTGATTACTTATATTCTTCTGCAAACCACTAAATGTCTGAATTGTCTCCCCCCGCCCCAGACTCACAGTGATGTCATTGAGATCTGCAGTCATCAGGGACAGCGACTGATCCTTCTGTCCCACTAAAGACCGCAGATCATGCGTCTCCTTCATCAGATCCAACACCACAGCCTGGAACAAAAACACAGGCTGTTAGTTGGTCAGTTCAACAACTTTATCCAAACTTTTACTGTCTGTCTCTGGCAAAACAGACTCACTACTCATGAATATATTATATTTTTAAATGTTATATTTCTATGTTTTGTCTCAAATATTTTATACTTCTAGGGTCCAAACCTTGCACCTGTATGAAGTCCATTTCCTTTAAAATAACCTCGAGCAGCGGTCACCCAAACCTTTGGACCAGGGAAGCTATTTTCTGGGAAATTTAGTTCATGCCAGTCTGCAACATGTGCTCCAGGTATGAACTTCTACAAAATCCTCTAATTGTCTGGAGCATTAAGTGAGGGAGCATGGGCAGCATGATATATGTGGATTGGAGTTAAACAGAGCAGAAAAGGAGAGCTGGTGACCCCTGGTCTAGATCGAGCAACACTTTATAACCTCACTATGGATAAACTGCTTTATCAGGGCTAAATTGCTTTAGGCAAAAAAGAGGGAACCTCGACATCCTGACTGAAGTAAATTCACAAAGAACTTGTCCTATAAATATAGAATATATTCAGATATAAATTGTGTGTTACATTTTTAACAGTCGTTATATACACTACATAGTGGTATTTTTTAAAAGAAGGAATATTACATTTTCCATTACATAGGACCTTTAAGTTGTGAGAGGGGTTTAAAAATAAAAATGATGTCAAAGCTTACTTCTCTTTCTATATATACTACTTCTGTGTTTCTTTTACTGAAACAGAATTTGTTAGACGTGAGACTTTTCTTAATTAACCGTATCCATCTTTAAAATTAGCCGTTTTCAGCTCTTCACTCAATTACACCAAAGGAAAAAACATAAACAACGCTAACTAGTCTAAGTGTGTGTGGCTTAAGCAGCTGAATAATCTGTAATGGCTATCCATCCAGGATTTTCTGCTGATATTAATCACCCCATACACATAGATATTCATGATGCATTGTTATGAAAGTGTGAGAAACTGAGATTACTTTGTCCTGCTCCATTTTCTGCTCAAGGCTGGTCACTGAGGTGTTGGCAGTTTTCCTTTCCTCCTGAAGAATTCTGATACTCTCCACCTGGATGACAGAAAGGAGAATAAGAATATGAATGAAGAAAGTAAATACAGTAACCCAAGCTTATTGTGGGGGTTACATTCCAAGAGCACCTACATATAGTGAAAAACTGTATAGACTGGATTGTAATCCATGCACGCATGTGTGTGAATACATAAATAAATACAATTAAAGCCCAAAACTGAAGAAGCTACTTTTTTGTAACACCCCCATACCTGCTGTTGGTTTTCTGTAGTAAGATCCAGAATCTGTTTCTTCAGCAGAGCGTTCTCTTCCATTGACAGCAACAGTTCTCTGTGAGACAGAAGAAATTCATTATCTCACAAAAACATCTAAATTACTCCTCAGTTCACAGGACATTCATTAGGACATTCAGGCAGAGAGAATGACTTTATGATAATTGTGTATTTAATACAAATTTACTTGGAGGTGCTCTCTCTGTCTGCTTTCAGCTGCGACCTCAGACTGTTAGTCATCTCCCTCTCTGCTTGAAGAGAATTCATCAGATCCTATACAAAACGTCACAAAACTGACATTTAATAAAGAGGAGTACATGATAAAAGAAAATACATTTTTGAGCGCTCTTAAAAAGAGGGAAAGAACATGTTAAAAAAAATTATGTGGGAAGTGGGAAAAAACGGATTTTGAATTGGGAAAAAAAAAACCAGGTGTTTTTGGGTTATGACAGCCTCAACATACGTTTCCAGTTGACAAAACTCAGTCCCATAACAACAAAAAATGTAGATGTTTCCACTGATGCCGTTAGCATTGTTCTTACAGACTATGTGGGTGAATTATTTTGGTTGCGTCCGGCAGAAAAATACGCAGTAACTCTATGTCTGAGTGAGAGCACTGGCGTCCCCCAGTACAGTACAGTGTACAAATACAGTATATTCGTGTCCTTTTTCCTACATATGTTTTTATGTTCTAGATTTTACAACTGTTTTAGGGTCGATGAGTGACTTAGGGTTTCGGTCACTGTCATGGGAACGAGAATGTGTCATAACCCAAGGACCCTCTATACTAAGGAAGGTTTATGGAATGTAGTAGAAATGCAGCAGAAAGTAAAGGGGAAAATGGTAGTGAAATGCAATAGAAATGAAATGACAATAAGTAACAAAATATAATGAGAACAGAAGAAACTGAACATAAGAAGATAAGAGAAAGAAAGAAAAAATCTGAATGACACTCACAGTGATTTGCGCCTGCTGTTTTCCATGCTCTTGTGTTTTTTCCTCCAGTTGCTGGTTGTACTGATCCGCCTCAAATTTAAACTCAGCCTGCAGTGTGTCAAAGGCATCTTGGAGCAACCGCTGCTGCTCCTGCAGTTGTTCCCACTCCAGCCTGACACACAGTGCGGAAAAAAACGAATTAACTAAAAAAATTATGAAATTAATAAATTTTCTTTTTAGTTTTTAGATGTATTTAAAATGTCTAGACCTTGAGATTATGAATAAATTGCACAAAATAGGGACACAGGGACATGTTCATGGTCGTGTGTCACTGTAGAAACTATTTGCGTGCCTGAAAATCTTTTCCTGGGTTCAATACCAGCATCAGTGTAGATGATTTAAGCAGTCTTTACTATTTACAATGCTCTTACTGGATTTTATCCAGCTGTAGCTGTGTGCTGATTAAGCTGCTGGAGAGTTGAGCGTTCTCTTGCCCCTGCTCCGTCCGTTGTTCCACCAGTTCCTTTCGGGCCCCCTCCAGCTCCTTGTCAGATGACTGCAGGACCAGCCGCAGGTCAAACACCTCACTGCGCAGCACTGAGAGGTCAGAATGTAAACATCACACTGATCAATATAGTACAAAAAAAAAACAACTAAATTGATAAAACACTATCAGGAGCATGAGTTTTGCTTGTACTACTGTACATCCTTTTAGGCAATAGTAGACCAAGAGACACCCTCACACACTTATTAATTAACTGACCGTCTGCTGCGGTCTTCTCCTCATTGAGTTGCTTTTCTAAAGCACTGATCTTCTCCTGCAACTTCTGCTGCTCCTCCAGCAGAGAACGCCGCTCTCCACTGAAGTCCTGCAATGAAAGAGATAAAGAGGAAACAATAATCTTGAATAATTAACCAATAAAGGCTTTTTACAAATAAGCAATATTGTACTTCTACGTATATTTCAAAATACTACTTCTACTTTTAACTGTTTTACAGTAACTGTGTGGACGTCAACCTGAACTGGAAATCAGAATGAATCCCTATTCCATAACTACTAGATACAAATATTTAGGTCAGAAATAACTTCTGCAGGACATGATTTTCTAAACCAAGATTTGGCTTGATTGTGAAAAAGCAGAGCAGATATGCTAATTCTGTAGGCAAAAATGACATTTATTCACCCTTAAAAAAAAAATTTGAGTTAACATTGCGTTTTCAGGGGTTTCTGAAACCCGGTTCCATTGTTGTTCTACCACTTATCAGGAGTTTAGGTGAAGATGGTATTTTTATGAGGGCAGGTAAAATGAGCGTAGAGAAAACATGCTGTGTGATATTACTTGATGTCTCTGCCACTGGTACAAACATTAGAAGTACTTTAGAGGCAGCAAAAGTCTAAAACGCTTTGACTTAATTCAGGATTTTGAATGGAACACAAATACTGCTCTAAATATAATTAGATACAAACAATAAAAAAAAGAAAGAAAAAAGAAAACTATTGATTGCAAATTCATGTGTGGTGGTGTATCCATCCTACCTCCTCTCTGCGAGTGGACTGCTCAGTTGCTGTGGAGACTTGTTCTTCCAACTTGCTTATTTGCTGAAGCAGCTTCACGTTCTTGGCCTCCTCCGCATCAAACTGGCCTTTCAGGTGACTGATCTGCTCCTGATGAGGGTGAGACAAGATATTAAAGTCAAGCACATTTAGATGTTATTTATATCATGATGCAGGATACATAACAAAATCAACATTTAGATTAAAACAATCCAGTGATATAATGCTGCATTTTTTTACCCTTTATTGCATGGTGTTGCCATATCCTAAAATGTATATAATAAGGTAAGTTGTTTAGTTTTGGGACACAGGGTTGGAAATGGGATATGCTTTATGACTTATATGGTTATAAGATTACTTAAACAATCTGAATGTATGAGAGGGAATGTCATAAGTGATAAATGTAGGATGGAGATAGTCATGTATAAATGAATAATGATTGTGTAAGGTACACAAATCACAAATGTTTTAAAAGTACCACAGGTAAAAAATCACACAAAAAAAACATCAAATGTAGGACATAATGCCAAATTTTCATTATTTTCTTGTTTTCTTAAATTATTTGTTGTATGTGCACATACTTTTTTATGCCTGCACTACGCAGCTGTTTTCTACTTTGCATCTCTTTGTCCTTATCAACTAGGAGCTATGTCTCAATGTAAGTACCTGCATTTGCTTCAGTTCTTCAGTGAGAGCCTCACAGGCCAAGTCATTCATCTCCACTGGAGGCTGTTCAGAGTAGATATCCTCCAGGTCATGTTCTCCAGTATGGTCACTTAGAAGTATTGGGCTAGAAAGTGGCACCACACGACTCCGCAGGTTGTACGCTTTGGTCGGGGTTGTCAGAATCTGGGAAAAATATAGAAAGGTTTGGCCAAAATCCAAATACAGCCAACATATTTTTTTTGTGTCACAATTTAGGCATCACTATAGTAATAGTTGGGATACAAGTTTCCATTTTTAGGTAAATTTGCCTCATATGTCTAGTGATGGCTGAACTTTTTTTTAGTTCAGCCACCAAAAGACTTATGAGGCAAATTTACCATGTTTTGTTTGACTTTATTATTGGTAATGATGGTGAATTCTGAATCATTTTAATATGTCGACTTGTAGTAAACTTTGTTCTTTGTTCATGTACCTTAATAGTTTCTGCATGAATTTTATTCAGTTGTGACACTTCCTGCTTGGTGTGAGCTTTGGTGGCTGCCAGAATCTTCTCCAGGTGCTGGTTGGATTTGTCCAGGTAGCGTTTTTCAGACTCCAGTTCCAGCAGCTGCTTCCTATAAAACAAGCAGTTTGGCAGGGGCTTAGGCTCTCAGATGTGTCTTTTATACCACCTTTTGAATTGGACAATACGGATGCACTTATCAGTTAACAAAACAAAACAAAAACAAAAAAAAGACCATGGATATTAACATCGTCATTCCAAAAACTGTAATAAACTACAGGAGTGGGGGAGGCAATATGACATATTGTTGAACTGAGATCATGTGTCACACAGACAGAACTTTTGAAGTAAGTTTATCAAATAACCGAATAGAACGTTATTCTGGAAAAATACAGACTGTTTGTATTTGTGCTTACTTGCTGGCCTGCTTATACTCATCGAACGCCTGTATAGTGGAGGAGAGCTCTGACTGTTTCTGCAGTAACTGGGCCTTCAACCTCTCCACAGAAACCGAGGACAACGTCTCCATTGTAACTGGGGTGGAGAAGGTAGGTGGACCTGATGAAAAAACAAGAATTCAAACTGGTAAATAGATGATCAATGTACTATGGACCAAGTTCTTACTTATGATATAAGAAAGCACATATAAGAATGTTCATGTTATAACAGTGTTTGAAAATGTAACACTGTATGTCTGATACGGCCTTCATTCTCATCTTTTCCATTTTTAATGGAAACCAGTCAATTATCTTATAGAGGCATCTTGGTGCAGCCAGACAAGTTACAGTGCATGCAGAGGGGGTAGGGTTAATGCTGTGGACACACCCACTTTAAAAAAACTGGGGTTTTACTTCTGAATGTATATTAATATTTATTTGAAGTCTGTTTTATTTTGACTGGGAGCAACAAGACAGGCCCTATAAAAGATCAAAACCGATCTGTGGCATAATGCTAAAGTAAAACATGCACGCCAGGAACTTTTAAACAGGGACAGATTTTGTTTTGTCACAAATTCATCACCTCCAATGGCCTCTGCAGCTTCCTCAGTTTGTGTGAGCTCCTTAAAGGCTCGCTCTAGCTCAGATGCAGATTGGGACACAACCTCCTGAGCACTTTTCACCGACTCTAAAGCTCGCAAGGCACCAACTTCCTCTCGTAGGCTGCAGTTTTCTGCAGCATACCACATCATACGGGGATGGTGCTCCACCTTAGTGTGAAGAATTTTTTATTAAGACATTTCAGATACATTAATAATAATTACTGTTAATAATTCTTAACAACAGTGATGATTATGATTTGTAGTAGTAGTCGTAGAACTTTTCCACTAATTCCATCCGGGGAAAAAATGTATTATATTTGATAAATTACTGTATTTGCACATGGAAAACACGCAGTAATATTTGTTTTACAGCCAGTCTTAATTCTTAAATACACCTGTACCTGTTCCCGGAGCAGGCGGATCTCCTGCAGCAGCTGCTCAATCAGCACCTTGTCCTGCCGCTGTAGGTCAGCCTGCTGTCCCGCTTCCAGCTCTCGCTTCAACTGCGCTATTCGGTCGTCTCTGAACTTGAGGATCATTCGGTTGGATTGGATGAACTTCTCCTTCTGAGCCCACGCCTCTTCCAGCCGGGACACTTTCTCCTTCAAAGACTGTTAAAACAAGTTTTCCAATCAGGCTCTACTTAGTAGGCTAAGCCATTTTTCCCAGTGTTCAAAAGCACAAGAGAGGAAAACAGCAATAACAATTTATCGGACATTGTTTAAAATATAAAATAATAGATGCTATTTTTGTCAACACTGTAGTCCTTATCTATTTGCTGTGCTACAAAATATCAATATTCATAAACCTTATAATGCAATCATGTCACACAAACGTTTATTCTACTTACCTTTTTCTCATCCTCTCGTTTTTTCCACAGTCGAACTGCCTGAAGGAAGCGGGTCTTGTAAGGCACCTCAACTTCAGACGAGGCTAGACAAACACAAACATGTAAACAGAATCCCATTTCTCATACAGTGAATGAGTACGTGTCTTGAATGATGGGGGCTTTAAAAGTGATGGCATCAATCCAACACACAAAACTTGTGTCAAGCCAAATATCAGAAAAAGCAGAACTGAATCAGAGTTCTGATTCTAGAACAAATCTAGACTGAAATCACAGAAACACATAAGAAAAGGCATCTAGATTTGTACTGTAACAAACTTGCAATTGCTTAATTTTAAGTATTGTAATTTACACATAAATATGCAGTATAAGTGATATTTCTAATAATCTGAACTAATAAGCTGCAGTTATGTTAAATCTTGTAAAGGTAGTAAAAGTTAAAAGACCCATTTCCCATTTTTTACTTCCTATATTTGATATTCAGCATTAGCTTGTTTTTGTTTCTGTTTAGCATGAGCTTGTTTGCGTGTGTGAGTATAAATACAGTAACCCCTGATATTCACGGGGCTTATTTTACAAGAGTACAAGCGAATAGCAAAAAAAGTGAATGTGATGTGGTTTAAAAAATAAATATACAGTATAAATGTATGCATTTTTTAAACCCTAAATATGCCCCCCAAAATTCCCAAAATATACCCTTTTAGCTAAATACCTCACCTTAAAATATGTTAATGGTAAACCCATATCCATACTGTACAGTTTACACTGAACTCCTGCAGAGCTAGAATGTAAAATGCCAAGTTTACCCCGGTATATACTGCACTGTAATTAATGCACTGGCCTTTTCTTTGGTTTGTGCTGTCGTTTTCTGTGGTATAAGCAGATAAGTACCAGTAATAAATTCATTTAATTTACAGTAATATTTGTTACAAAATGAGTAAATTATATGTTTCTCAATAATTTAGCACAAAAATGTATGAAAAATTATATATTGCCACGAAAAATACAAAAAACATAGTGGAGGATATCCACGAATTTACAAGGTCAAACGTCCAGGTTATAAAACATGTCAGCCTGAGCGGGCTAGGGCTACATGGCTGTAGACAGGATAGCTGGATATACAGTTAACGTTCTGTTCAATAATGTCTTTGAAAACGGCGGGTTAACTGCAGTATTTCAATTAAAGAGAACTAATCGTGAAAAATGTGGTGCTCTTCCATCTCAAGTTCTCCACAGACAACGTTACTGTGTGGGTGCGTACCTGTGTGCAGCTGAGGGCCTCCAGGTGCAAGTTCATTTATATTTTGGCGAACAGAGAGAGCATTAGCCAGCTGCTCCTTCAGTTTCTTCACTTCAGCCTGTAGCTGCTTTACATTACCCTGAGTATCCTCGTTTATCATAGCCTACAGGGAAAGAATATACACAGGAAATCAAACTAATGCACTAGCTACAACAAAATATTCATAAATATTAAAATCTAACAGTTCCACAATTCAGGCATTAAATCTGACTGATGTGAGCCCTATTCTCTTCTGTACCTTGTTCTTGATGAGTTTGGCTCTCTGAGCGAACTGCAGGGTGGAGAGCGTTTCTCCAAAGCATTTCGAGCCTGGATGAACGTTTGCTATGATGTAGGTTTTAGCATTGCCACCCAGAGAGTCCTTAAACAGACCAGACAGATAAAGTGAGGCTTTAATATTTAAATATTAAAGTCATTACTCAAAAGGTAAAAAATGTCACAGAGAGTAAGACAGTGATGCTCAGCTTAAGAGAGGTGTTTTAAGATCACCTGTGTTTTATGATCAACAAAGACAGCATAAAACCATAACAGTATGCCATACTGACCCTGAGCAGAAATGTGAGTTTGGAGTCTCTGTAGCAGATGTGGCGCGTTCTCCCATTGGACACATCTACCAGGGCCATGATCACCTGACCCAGGCACATCAGGGAGCGGTTTATACTGCTGGCCTCCTACGGGGCAGACAGCGTAAGACAGTTTTATACAGCTGAGTGACTTTTTCCATAACTTTCTTATGACCCGCCTGGTCACTATGACACACTGTAAAAAACTACAGAAGACATAACGTGCAAAATGATTAACTCTTTCAAACATTTATTTCACGCATTTCAAAACACCCACCTTTAAGCGGGATCCTTCGGCATGTGTGTCTCTCTGCCTCTCAGACCCTGCCAGATCGACCAGGTTGAGCTGAGATGTCCGGATGTTGACGGTTTCCTGTCCAGTCTCCTTGGACTCCAACATCATTGTGAAAACAGCATGAGAGCGCGACGACTCACGGTTCATTGATGTCGAAGCCACACGTCGGTTACGCCATCCCATAGACAGCACCTGGGACAAGCCACAGACACAAAACATGAAGGGGTATCAACATCCCTTTGAGACGCATC
The DNA here is from genome assembly GCA_037832545.1 of Rhabdalestes septentrionalis. Classification (NCBI taxonomy): domain Eukaryota; kingdom Metazoa; phylum Chordata; class Actinopteri; order Characiformes; family Alestidae; genus Rhabdalestes; species Rhabdalestes septentrionalis. The sequence continues at coordinate 17,551,966 of JBBMFX010000141.1, read as the reverse complement.
TCAGCATATTTAGTCAAATAAAAACAAAATTTGACACATTCCAACTGGTCTGAAAGTGAGTCCTTAGGCAATAGATTATAATGTGCTTCTCACACATGCACATAGGCACATGTTATCTGTGCCAACTGTCAATTACAGCTCCAAAATCGGCAGACTAGCACAAACTGAGTGTAAATAACATCTTCAATCAGTAAACAATCAATCAAAATTATTTTAGGGAAACTTTCAACCACACCCTTAGCTCACCATGGAAATGATTTAATTGATAAAGGAAGTAAGTTTAGTCACATCGCTGGCCACATTTAAACGCAATACTCAATCATTCTGATTGTAGATTCTAAATGAACTGTCCAGTGCAATCAGTAATCTGATATAAATATACTATATGATATAGATAACGCACATTCAAAAGCTATGTCAATATTTTATTTTTTTTTACTCTGAATGACATACTGGCCAGTTTCTAAAGGGCTCATAGCCATTGCTGAGTCATTGGTGCTTTTGCCCCTGAGCACAGTATCCATCATGTTTTCTGACCTGGTAGGCCTCAGCAGCAGACGCTGCAGATTTCTCCGTAGCTCCTTCCACGAACACCCCTTTCTTTATGTCCTCTCGCAGGAAAAGGCTGGCTGACGCACTGTCCAGCAGGTCAAAGATCTGCTCATTGTAGATCTCTATGAAAGAGCACTTACACAGGAAGCTTTTTGCACCTGCCGACTACACACAGACACAAAAACTACGGATTTCTCTGAACATCCTCGTGATCATAAATGGCACAACCAACATGGATCTTTGCAATAAAATTGACAATGAATTAAAAAGCCCATGCAATAAATATAAACCAAAAGACTGTACTGGACAAAGTAAAAAACATGCTTTAAAAATTGCTTCTAAAAAAGATAAGAAAAGAAAAGAAAAATTCAGTGAAAGTAAAAGACATTGCATACAATTATTCTGTGAAAGCAGTAATAGAAAATATGCAACAGGCAAATTATCAGGTTATCACTGCAGATTTACAGAAAAAGTATGCTCCAAAGCTCATGTTTTAATAGATTAATTAAAACAGCCCTAAAAACAGTGTGAGAAATCAGGTGAGCATACCAGGCAATATCAAAATATGATCTTACCCTCTCCACTTCTCTGTTGATGAGGAAGAACAAATATTCAAAGCTGCGAGGAATAACACCACGCAGTTCATCAGAGAAATCATTCAGCTCGTTTGGACCTGCAACCATACAGGCAACACATGTCATTATTTAATTAACCACATTTAAACAGTGTGATGAATGTTAGACTCTTTTTAAATAGTCTTAAACACAGTGTAACTTTACACTATACTAATAGTGCTTTAAACTATAAACTAAATACCGTACTGGTTTTAACAATGTGTTGAACATAGGGCTATTCAGTCCTAAGAGCACCCACTAAAACCCCCATTGTGCAAAGAACACAAATTTGTGATGTGCCTAAAAACGCCTATTTTAATGGTGTAAACCCCAAATGTCTCCCCAAATATGCTCCCAAATCACTTTAATTTCATTTTGAACCAAGCTTAACACATTACCCTCAAAAAACGTCAGGGTAGACTCAAACTACATGCGGGAAACTGTTGTGATGTCGGAAGTCTGCTAGAGATGCGTTACAGGGCAGATGTTTAACCTTACATCCCATTGAATTAGCACTGTACGTTCAAACTAAGTGTTTCCTTACCCAGCATGGTAAATGTCTTTCCAGAGCCAGTTTGTCCACTGCAAAAAAAGAAAAATATATATGATGCAGAGAATAGTACAATCAGTTTAGTGACTTTGAGCAAAAAGAAAAGAGGGGGACTCACTATGCGAATATGGTGCCATTATAGCCACTCATGCACGACTCTACAATGTTTTTAGCAACACTTGAAAACACGGATTCCTGCAAAACAGAAAGTTGTTAGGAAAAAAAAATGGACTCACAAATCTCCTACATCTTTACATACAGACAGTGACATATGACAGCAATCAAAAGTAAAAGAAGTGTACTCTGACCAATCACAAAAATCCCTACATACTTGGTGCTTTGAATGAAAAAACTGAATTGCTGAAATTATGAACAGATCCTAGAATAGTTAGGATTGACGGCTGTGGGGTTTGTCTCTGGATGTCTTCACTAGGCATGGGCCGGTATAAGATTCTGACGGTATGGTAACCTTGGATAAAAATATCACGTTTTCACGGTATCACGGTATTGTAATTACTGCTCTACAATGTTGTATTTAAATGTCTGGGTTAAAAAAACAACTCTTTTTCCCCCCAACTGAACACAGTATATTTTATTTTAGGAAACATATAGAACATTTTGTAACATTGAACATCAGGCAAACTAA
>JBBMFX010000141.1:17537519-17549176 GCA_037832545.1 Rhabdalestes septentrionalis | reverse complement strand
ACTGAATGACAAAAGCACAGGAAAGAATTTGGGCCCTTTTATTATGTATCTTAATTATGAATGCCTAATAGAGTCAATTGTAAGTATAAATGAACAAGAACATGGTATTATTATTTTTTCAATACATTTAAAAAGAATTTGTTCAGAAAAGTTGCAGTGTGTTCTTGGTAGATAATGTGTTATTACTTCAGAAATCTAGTAAACCATGAAATTTGGTCAGGTTTGTTTACATTTTTATTAACATCTTTTTAGACTCTATTTCCTTTTCTGAATTTGGGGTGTCAAAAAAGAGTTTGTGCCCCCTTTGCTCTAGCAACAGCTCCTCTGGGAAGGATAGATGTTAGAACATAGTGTCAGGATTTGACCGCATTTAGCCATGAGAGTATTAGTATGGTTGGGCACTGATGTTGGATGGTCAGTTTTGGATCATCCCACTGGAGCTCCATTACTCTAGAAAAGTCAACAGCAAAACAGTTTTGGGCTTCATACACCTCAAACCAATGGGCATGTTAGCAAGGTTTATGTGTGACCCCGTTCTATTGGTTAGGGTCTTTCTACGGAGATCAATAGATGCATCCTAAAATAGCTGTCCAGATACTTTTGCTAACAGTTACTGTAAACCAACAAAAAACATGATAATTTGTGTTAAAAACATTTGTGTTAAAGACTTCACTGAAGGCCAGTATTAAAGGGGCTGCAGATTTGTTTGGTCTCATAAACAGCAATTTATGTCTACATTACAATTTCTGACCTTTCTTTATTCCTTGGATTCAAACAGAGTGTTTCTGTTCCTGGGATTGTATGTTCTGATTGATTGCTTTGTATTGTGCCCCCTGAAACACTATTTACAATTCATCATGTAGGCTTAACAGGCAAAATCTATTAAAATTCATTCATTACTGGGAATTCATAAGAACAAAACAGGCTGTTTTTCTGCGCAGACATGATGGAGTAAATGTTTTGAAACTTGAGTGTTAACACCCAACATTAAACCATGGATTTTCAAAAACTGAGTTTGTTTTTTTATTAAATGGGCCCTTTAAAGTGTATTTATGCCTAATTATCTGTGTCTGGAGCTTATGGCCGATTACCACAGTTAATAATTCCCCTGAACCTAGAAAAGAACAGAAAACACGACTCAGAAACAAACGACTCAGAAGAACATTTATAATAGAAAATAATGTGAAGCGTTCCAATGCTCTCTGAGGATCATTAGCATCCATTATATGTGTAATTTGATTTAAAGAGTTACTACGTACATGGTCATTACTGTCTGTGGTAACTGACCCTGTGCCTGCATTCGATGGAGTATTAATTTAATCTCAGCAACCAAAGATCAGCTCTGGATCTCTTTTTAGTCTTTCAAACAATAGCAGTAAATACATGTTCATGTTTTTAATTAAAATGAGAATAACTGCTCCCCACAAAAAAAAAACCAAAACACACATACACACCAGGTCAGCTGTTTGTATTTAAATTACAGTGTTGCCTCCTGGATAATTGTAGTACCTAAAGGCCACTTTTCAAATCACTGCTGTTGATGCACAAATAACACACCAGAAAGCCCACCCACATTAACTCAAACACACACTTACACTTGGGCACACAAAGGCTATTATAAAGTCTCCAGCTAGTCTAACAGCTTATCAACTAATCTGACGGAGTGAGTGTAAGCAAGTCACACACACTTCAAGGTGAGGGTAGTGTGTGAGCTGTGCACAGACCATGAATGAGATGGTGGTCTTCCTGGTGTAACTGTAAGAATGCTGCACCTTTTCTACAGTAATCATTTACACTCCCTTACACTTACAGTTGTATGCAAACCTTTTGGCATCCCTGGTCAAACGGCTCACTTCTATACATTTAAATGCAAAGTGTGTGTGTGTGTGTGTGTGTGTGTTTTTATGTGTGTGTGCTTTTATGTGTGTGTTTGTGTGCATGTTTGTCTATATTATTTCACACATTAAACTCACGTTTAGAAACAAATCGATATTTTGCAGAAAATACAACCTGTAGAAAATATACAAAATTAACAAAACATTCAAATATCACAGTTTTACATCGTGTGGTAAAACGCCTAGCAGTTTTTCTCTGTGGTCTCCAAGTGGATAAAGTTAAGAGAGTTCTCACATTGGATATACCTTTAGGATTTGGCTTTTAGACTGTGTCAGATTTAAATCCAATATAATTAGGAAGAGGAATCGGCCAATCGTGTTCCGAATTGAACAGTTTTGAGAGGGAGAACATCACTCTTGTCCTTCTGGAGGTTCTAAATCCTTTTATGACTGAATACCAGCAGCACCCTAATCAGTGGTTTTGTGTCAGATGGTAAACTGCAGCAACCAACAGTCTTTACAGAAGAAGTCACACTTAGAAATGCTGTTCACAAGCTAAAATAAATGTTTACAAACATCAGAAGTCCAAGTGTCCAAGTTAAATCTAGAACATGTGCATGTTCATGTACAGTAAGCCCGGCTTATATGCTCAGCCCTCGCAGTTTCAGTCATTCAGGAACCAAACTAATAATAATTTGTGGAAACCCCTGCAGTAACATGGAAACCGCATATATCCTCTGCCTTATCTGCCACGCCCCCTCCTCCTTCTGCTGGATGTTTATGTTTGAGCTCAGCGTTTAGCAAGGCAATCAGACACATCTGAACAGAATGAACCTCCCTTGCTCAGCGCCACACCCAAACAAAACATTTTAAGGCCAAATTATTGAAAAAATATAACTTACTAATTTTGTAGCTTAAATATTCATGTAAATTTAGCTACATTGCCATATAAATATAATTATATATTTTTTGGCACTCTCCAGAGAACACAAAGAAAGTGAGTTTGGGATGGTGTAATACCACTGTACTTAGAGGCAGGAGGTTTGAAAGTTGCAAATCCTTGCATGCTATTTATTTCTCCTTGCCGCTGATTGGCTGCTGCCCTTTTACGCAGATGCAGTCCAGAATTTCCAACGTTTTTTTTTGCTCTTTTAAAAGCCTTTAATTTTTATTACTATAAATTCAATTCATTTATTTCTGTATTTACCCTGTTAGACCAAAGATAACGATAGCGCATTCCAAAGAAAGTGCCCGTGCATGAAAAATAGTGCAGTCTATACATGGGTAACATCAGTATCGTACACTGTAGCACTGCTGGATTCAGTGTAAACTGTACAGTACGGATACATGTTTAATTTTATTTTAAACTTAATACATTACCCTCTAAGGAAAATTTTAAGGTAAGTGTTTTGGGAGCATATTCAGGAGTAAATTAAACGTTTTTAAGGCAACTTTTGTTTTACCACAGCACATTTTTTCCACTATATGCGGGTGCTCCTGGAATGTAACTTACTTCTGTAGTCCCATAGGGGTGCTGGCAGAAATCAGTGTTTTTGTAAATACATTTTTTTCTCATTTTTGTTTTTAACACTATTTTGATATTCAGGTTAAGTTGAAGGCAAAACATTGTCATGGTTTGTCACTCTTAGAAGCACCTAATGGAAATGTGCATTATTTTGGTGTTAATGCAATAAATAAAACCTAAAAAATTTAAGTTTTCTGCATCTGTCATCTGGGTTAGCTTTGGAATCAATCAAGCAGGCATTCAGGTTGCGGATGTTTTTGTTCATGAGCAACCCACTACCCATGAAATGCTCTCCACAAATGTTTGCACAGAGGAGTAAATAGTTTGAGGCAACAGAGCAGCAATAGAGTAAAACCACATACTGTAAGAATTTCATAGGAAGACCAATAGTGTGGGCAGTTTTGCACACATAAGACCCCAAAGACCTAACCACAAGGCGTATTCTCAAGGACCAAATGTTTGCTGAAAGACTAAAACCTTTTCAGCTGACAAGAGAAACGGTGTGTTGTAAGCGTGTTTGTTGTTACCGATGTGTGACCACAGCCGTGTTTTCCATCATTCAGGTTATCTCTACAATGGATCTTTCAGAGTTCAGAGGAAATGCAAGTGAAGGGTAGCACACACAAGCACACAAACACAGGATAAAAGGTAAATGATGGGAAAACTGGAATCATTACAAATAAAATGAGGTCCAAGATCTGTTGTTTGTTAGAAATGTGATTACCAATATCTTGAAAACATTTTATTTCCATATAAAAATATATGTCTCCAAATGTAAAGGCATTTGGAGAAAAAATTGTTATAGATATCATCACCTTAGTGGCAATTCCCACCCATAGTAAATAGATACAGACAGAAACAGATCCAATTTTAGCACATGGACTGTCTTTGCACATGGAAATCTGAGCCTTTAACAAGCCTGTGAATGTGGTATAGTGTTGTATAACAGCTATGAGTCATAGCATGTTTGCATCTTTTCTGTCACATCTTTTCTTGCTCTTCCACTCCAATACAAAGAAATATTTATATAGCTGATAAATGTACGTTTCTCCTTCACATACCAGAGGTAAGGCTAAAAAACTACATACTGGAGCAGTATGTAACTTTTACATTTTACTGCAGTTGATGCCAATGATACCGGACCCAGGACAAAGCCTTGAGGAACGCCATATGAAGATAGACTGTCAAGAATTTTTTCCAATGAAAATGCCTCTCAGCTTGCCTGATGTCTGTGGAATTATTTTGGCTTGACACCATCTATAATTTGAACAATTAAGCAATTTACACGGAATGGGACAAGCACATGTCGGTATGAGGATTTTTACTGACCAGAAAAATCATAAAACTCTCCATTCCACAAAGTGTTCTGGATGAAGGAGTCCATGACCGACTTTAAGCCGCACTCAACAACCATCGCAGGGGTGTGTCTGATTTCCCGTCAGCCCCATCAAACAAAGGCAACAGGAAAATAACACTTACAGAGTTACAGGGATATTCATCAATGCACTAAACGCACACACGCACTTTCAAATGCAAGCAGTCTTGTGTATGCATGAAAAGCTTGCTGTTCATTTTCGCTGGCCCATGATGTGTATACAAAAGCATGGTGAAAAATACATGGATGACTTTTTTCTGAAGCTGTAACAGACAAATGAATCCTTGTGTTTTTTTTAAACGTCCTAGATATCCGTGTGAATAATCTAAAGCCCCCGAGAGAAAAGGTGTCAGCTCTGAAGGTTAAGAAATGTGATAACAGTTTTCCACTTAAAGTTAAACATATTCATTACATGTGCAATAACAGGATGGTGTTTACGTGTGCTGTTGTGGGGCTGTTGGTCTTCCTGTTTGCTGAGGTAAATAACACAATCAGTTACAGAAGTCACGTGGGTGAGCAATTATTTGGAAAAAAACTGACAACACCTTTCAAATATGGGCCAAAGGTAGTCATGTAATATGATATGGATTTTTAGCATAGGATACTATTTACCTGTCATTCATTGTGCTGTGTTTGTGTACGTGTGAGTGTGTGTGTGTGTGTGTACCATAGCCATGCAGCAGCTTGCCCTTGGAGGACAGGAGCCGCATTCCAGAGAGACAGATAATACTTCTGTAATTCGGATCATTTATCCCTCCTCCTCTTCATCTCTTTTTCCTCTATTCCCTTCCTTCTTGTGCACAGAAGTTCATTAACTGTCCCTCGTGACCACAGTACAGCCAATTCTTGCACAAACTCTTGCACAAACAGATAAAACACACCTGAAAGTGTGTATCATGCACCAAATCCCCTTAGTTTCTTACACTTTAGTCCTAAGTCCTAATCATCCTGCCACGTCACTGATGCAAAGTGTGGCGTGCAATGATTTGCTCATGTTACAAACCATCTCAGCAAAAGACCAAATCATAACATCTACTGTATTGTTGTAAAATTTGTTTACAGACACACTGTCAACACCTAAACCAAACAAACAAACAGCACTTTGTAGCCAGGCAAAAGAGCATGCCCAGTGCTACAAAAATCATTCTGATTACAATAGTTTAATCTGCAGGCTTGGGGTTGCTCTCTGGAATTGGATTCAGTCCTTGTCTCTAATTTTCCCTAGACAGGCACTGTCATCCTGACACATTTATGAACACAGTTATATCTGGGGCAATTGTGCATCTCCAATCAACCTGAAGCACATGTTTGTGGACAGAAACCAGAGCATGTTTCTCAGGTGGATCACAGAAAAACCACAGAAACATGAGGAGAACACCGGTAGGATTCTAGACACCCAGGCTGGCAATTTAACCCGGGGCCTTCTCACTGTGAGTTATTTTGACTGGACAAAGGACTACATGAGGTTACTGGGATGGGGGCAACATTATGGGATTGAGATCAGCCACTGGAACTGGGACTAGTTTATGGAAAGGGAAAAGTGGTTAGGACTAAAATTTGTTTCCCCAGATTAGGAATGTATGCTAAATTTTTGTAACCCGAAAATACTAGAATTTCTAGAGTTTCTAGAATTGAGATTGGAATCAGACTCAGGGATTTTGGGACTGGAAATGGTTTCTAGTATTTGGATCACTCTTTGAGAATAGGATTGGTTATCATGATTATTTGCGATTTGGATCAATTTGTAGGAAAGGGACTATCCTCTGGTATTGGAATCACAGCATAGCATAAATTCATTTTCTGTGCACTGGCATTACCTTTTTCTGTGTAAGTCACTGACAATAAAACCACAGTGCTAAATCATCTGCAAACTTGAACTAAAAAATAAACACTGAGGGAAAAAAAAGTCACAGTTTTGTTTGATAAACCATGAATTGTTCAGCAGTTTTTTTTCAGTCAAGAGATGGAAGGCTGTTAGATGCAGTAATGGACTACTGATTAGCTCATCTGCCTCTAGAGCAGCTGATAATGAAAGCCAATCACTCAGCGGCACCAATCAATCACCTCCAGGGCTTGTCATGCAGCTCACAGAGCAAGAGGAGATCATCAGGTGAACCAGGTCATCTCTAGGAATCAGATCCCAGGAATACAAGTCAATAAATTTGACAGACTTCTCTGTAGAAGAGCAGGCCCGGGGATTCATTTGGACAGTGTGTACTCCTGACTTTAACAATCTATCCCCAGATCTCTTTGAATAGACAGGCAGACACGAACCTCTATGGCTTCACAAACATGCAATCAACTTGGTATAAAAGTCATTATGACTGCTCACTGGGTTGGGCTCATTAAGACTGGCTACTGTAACAATAAGGATGCCTGGGTATTTGTTATTAGGGTCAAATGTATGTCAGATCAGTCACATATAATTTAAAATGACACATTTAATTCTTGTGGACAGTACAGTGCATTCCATAAAAAGACCACACTGAAAATTGTCCACTAGATTTTTCTGGACAGTTTTTGGTCTTCTCAAATAAGCTGGAGGGAAAATATCTCAGCAGCATGAACAAATTCTTCTCTCAAACGCAGCTGCACTTTCAGCTGTCAGGTTTCAAGAAGGACTAGAATTACTCTATTTGCATGCCTTGGAATATTTGATTAGAGCTACATTGTTCCAAAAATCAAGTTTGTACAATTGTACAAACTTTTGTTGATGTCTGAAGTGGACGATTTCTACCAGAGACTGCTGAGATTGGCTCCAGCACCCCAACAAGCCTTGCTTAAAGATAAAGGGATCGGAAAATGAATTAACTGAATGCACAAAAATTTAACAGACAAAAATACAGACCACATTTAAGCTTCTAGATAATTTCAGCAAGGTTCACATTTGCTTTAATCCACATTTACAGACAATTGTGTCATCCAGAGTCATAAACCACAAACAAGTGTAGACAACGTCTTTCTTTGAAAATGTAAACCCTGTATGTGATCAAACTATCCAAACATGTTTGAAGCCCAATTAGAACTGGAGCTAAAAGGCTACTGTCGCTCACACTAGATGGTTACTGTCACCCCAAACTTTGCTGTAAAACCATCCACAAAACTTCTCTGAACTCAAACCAAATCAAGTTTTTCATTAAGGTGGAGCAGAGCTGTGGATGTGGTTAAAGACCCATTGTGACTTACTGTGTGCTGTATGAAAAAAAAGTTTCAGACTACACCATTGCTAACAGTCGTAATTAGTATTGACATTCAAACTGAGTTCTAAAACCAGGTTTCTCAACCACTGGGCCGGGGACCACCAAAGGGCCGCAAAGGTTTTTTATTGGGCCGCGAATCTAAAATTGAGACTAGCCATTGGTCCACATTTGGTTATTTAAAATTTGAAAAGGATGAGAACCATTGTTCTAAACAAGTTGGTTTCATGTACATGAGAGACTACACTAGTAAAATAAAGTTTGGACATGTTGCAGCTGACTGATAACCTTTGGGGTCAGCATTGCAAATCTGATTTACTTCTGTTGGAATATCACTGTGAGCTGAGTTCATATGACGAAGCAAGCTTGTACAAGGAGCTGCAGGTACACAGTGCCACACACTCACACACACACTCCAGGGGTGACTCCTGACTCCACACACACCTGTAGCTTGCGCAACTCACCTGGAATCTCCACGGAAACAAGCCCATGCACGGCAGACAGACGGGTACAGACACACCCTTTCACAACAATACACTCACAATACTTCTCGTTCTTCTTCGGTCCCTAGCGCACTCTCTCACACTCTCACACACACAGACAGCAGTTTATCAACAATTTCAAAATTCTCATTGAGCAAGTTCTGCCTTTTGTCATTCTTTGCTGTATGTTTGTCTTTCATTCCACGTGCTTTCTCGGTTCAACTTGAATCCGATCAGCTCTCTCTCTCTCCCTCACACACAAACACACACTCAGTACTATCACCCTCAATCATTTCCTCAGATTGTGATGTTACAGTTTTTTCCAAAGGAAATGTACCAGAAGGTTTCTGTTGCTAAATATAAGGAAGTCTGAATTAATATGGACTCTGATTAACTTTGCATGAATGAGATGCATCTTCCTAACTAAAAGTTTTAATTGAAGTAATACTTCAGGGAATAAGCCTCAATTCCCCTAAACCCTGCCCAAGTAGTTCAGCATCTGAACTCTTGCTTCTGTAGCTTTAGAGCAGGGCTGTCGCACTTCTGTCCTGGAGGTTCATGGTCCAGCACGTTTTGGTGTCTTCCATCTGGTTCACCTCACCAGTTCATTGTCAGATTTAGTGAATGTGTTTGAGTAGAAAACCATCAAACTGTGCAGGACACGCCCACCCCAGGACTGGAGTTTGATACCCCTGCTTTAGAGCTACAAAAGTGAATTTACTAACAAGTAATAGACGTTAATAGAGCCCAGTAAATATCTGCAAAAATGAGTGAAGTTACTATTCACCACCTTGTAAATATAGGTTTCTATACATTTTAAATTATTTAGCAGTTATCATTTATTTATGTTATAAAATGAAGTTATTGATATAGCTAATATGCCAGTACTAATAACATTTAATTTGGCTTTTAATTTAATTAGTTAGCATTGAAGAAAATAAGTTATCATGTCTTGAGTTAAACTTTTTGCACAAAATATGAATACATTAGCATGAATAAAGTTAAAGTCTTTATAAGATTGCACTTCATAAGTTAGTAGGAATAGGTTTATATACCATCAAGAATAAGTTACTAAATTAACCTGAATAAAGTTAATAAGTTAACCTGAATAAAGTTCATAAGTTAGCTGGAATAATTTAATGAGGTGCAATAAGAATCTCTAATAGGCTTGCCTGCTTAAACTTACTTATCTATAAACATGGAATAAAGTACGGACAAAATCCAAGTGTTTTTAGGCATGCCAAGTACTTTTAAAAACCGCAGCACAAAGATAAACAAGTCTTGGTTGATTGACTACAGATCACAGATAAAAGGCGTAAACTGGATTTTTCGTAAAAATGTAACTTTAAATCCTTTGCTGGATGTTTGTTGTTCAAGTTTTTCAATACAAGGTTAAAGTCCAGAGCTGACAGACAGTCACTTTAAAGTGTGCTGGGTTTGAGGGGGGGGCCAGGGTCATGAAGGGAGGTGGGGTCCCACTTCCTGAACAAATGCTCAGGTTAATGTACAATCGCCCTCTGGCCAAATCAACCAGACATTCCCCAAACCAAACATATCAGACGTGCTCACAGGATTTAAAGAGAAATCTCACTCTTCTCATTTTTCTCTACCCTGCTTCCAATGGTACCTTTACAGTATAAGCTATTCAACAGTTCTCATCTGTCACCCAGTTTCAGTTTGGTATTTTTGTTATCTCTAAGTATATTTTGAAACCTTGTAACTGAAACGCAAAACACCATTGTGTTGCATTCACTGTTATGTCAATAAAGAACTGAACTGAAGTGCACTGGGCAGACATAAACTGACTTAAACTAAACTGAACAGAACTGAGGTACACAGAACTCTATTAAAGGGAAACTGGGCTGAACTGAAGCAAAATGACAATCTGAACTGACTGAAGGAACTGTACTAACTCAACTGAATTAAACAAAAACTGAATTAAACAGAACTGAATTGAACAGATCATTTTGGGTTGAAATAAACTGAACTGCCCTAAACTGCATCAAACGTGAACTGAGTTTGAGCAGAACTGAAGTAAACTGGTCTGAATTGAACAGAGCCAAACTGAACTGGTTTTAAATGATCTGAACTGAATGAAACTGAATTGAACAGAATTGGTTCAAAGTGAATATTTTGCCATTCTTAAATGTTCCCAGATATAATCCAACCCTTTTCCAGTTCAGGGCACTATTCTGATGAATACCCTTACATAGCAACAGAGCACCTGAACTGAAGTGATCTGAATTTATCTACATAGTCGGTTTTACAAAGTTTAACTTTCAGCAGAAATTAAAAAGTAAAAGAACACATCTTCAACCAAATAAGACCACCAGCTCACTTTACAGCCCTCATCTAATCAGCTCTAGCAAAACTTTGTGTTTAACCACAGCAAACAGGACTATGGTCTAGACTGGAGTCAGGACTGGTCTAGCAGGAGAGAAAAGTTTGTCTTCCAAACGGCAAGAAAAGCAGGTTTTGATGGACTGAAACTAAAATGAAAAATGAAACACTCAAACAGTAAGTTTCAAGTTCACTGCCTCCAGAGGAGCAACCCCAACTTCATGTAATCAGGTGTGAACTTAAAATAATCCTAAATAAAACTCAACACACTCAATCACTTACCGCTGTACGTGTTGTAGATATCCTGTTCTTTTCTCCAGATAAAGTCCTACTCTCCTTGGGAAGTCTGCAGGTGAGCCATTTCCACACTTTTCAGCACTGAGTTCAGTTCAGTTCCCACCAAGAGTTTTCTCACATCCTGACACACACATACACACACACTTTCTGTCTCTCTGTCTCTCTGTCTCTCTGTCTCTCTGTCTCTCTCTCTCTCTCTCTCTCTCTGTCACATGTACACACACACACACACACACACACACACACTGGCTGTGAGATCATTCAGAGTGAGCTGTTAGAAGTGCACCCTGTTACCTGATGCACCACCAGGTGGGAAAAGAGGGAGGAGCCAGCCCCTTGCACAATGCTGCTGCTCTCTGATGCCACCTCGTGGAACAAATACATATTTTCCCTGAAGTACTGCGTTCTCACACGAGACACAGGTTCAGCAGCTATATTTTTAGAATTAAATACATATTTAATACTCTTAACCCTCTGGCTGTCCTCGTTTTTACTATCCTTTCAGGGGTGATTTTTATTATATTTATGTTTTTTTGCTATTTTCACTGCATGACGTGTTTAATTAACATCAGTACTTGTATAAAATATAAAAATGTCCATTCTTTT
>JBBMFX010000141.1:17525797-17537419 GCA_037832545.1 Rhabdalestes septentrionalis | reverse complement strand
GTCAGAATTCATGCCGAGTTTTGTTTGGTGTTCCTTTGTCACACAGAACCAAAGCAGTTCTAGGTAGTTACTGTAATTTTAAAAACATGTAATAATAATCGCTACTTGGGCTTTAAAAATGGTTTAATGTGCAAATGTCCATAAAACAAAAATGTACAAATTACTTTTTTAGATCATTAAACCGGGGAGAACTTTCAGATTAGTCTCTGCCCACAAGTGGGTAGGGAAAACCCACCGAGTGAGGGGGTCCGGAGAGCAGCAGTGTGCTGAGAGAAAGACAAACAGTTTTAGACTCTTTTGCTCCAATTTTACTTGTTGAAAACAGATTTTACCATGTGATCCTGTCCTATCTGAACTTGTGTAGTTTTGTATTGGACCATGAACCTGGAGGATTTTTTTTTTTTTTTTACCCCGTGCTGCATAAAAAGACAAGCACATACTTAACATGAAATGAATCAATAACAGAAAGGTGAAATGAGACTTAAAGCGACAGTTTGTTAACACAACAGATGAACACATTTTGGAAAGGTCAAGAGAAGGTGACAACACAAAAGTCAACACCACCTCAGGTACACAAACCAACACTTGGATAAAGAAGGGAATCGAGTGCTCTGGTCTTATATAAACTAAACTAACTCTGGCAGCAGTCACCAAAGATAGATAGAAAAAAAAGCATTGTAAAAGATTGTCCTGCTGACTGTTAAGCATGAAGGAGAATCTGTGGTTGTGTGGCAGCCAGAGGGACAGGAAATGTTGTGGGTACAGAGCCAAGAAAGGATTCTGGTAAATGTCAAAGAAGTCAAGGAAAAAAGCAGGATATTACAAAACATGCATCAAAGTAAACCTTGAAATTCTTCACTAAACGAAAGATGGTTTTGGAGTGTCTTGCATCATTCACAGACTGGAATATTTTTAGAAAATTAGTGATTACTGCATTAACAGTATATTTAAGAACAAGAAGTGTTGTGCAAGGAGGTAAGGAGTGTGAAAATTTCCCAAATAAAGAACAGAGACTATTAGCTGGTTGAAAAAGTTACAACATTTTCCCAGTCAAAATGGAAGTACAGACTGTAAAGTGTGCCAAAACATATGCACATTTTAATTTTCCCCGAAAATGTTAAATGCAGCAATCCTGGTGATATTAGTTTCATGCAAAGGTGGTGCCAAAAAGTCAACAAAAAGACTTCATAAACAAATAAATGAACACAATGCTGGTAAATCAAACGCTTTTATTTTTCCATTTTATAAAAGAATTTAAAGTTAAAGAGGGAAACAGTCCATCAGAAGCACGGCTCCGTTTTAACCGATGGTCCTTGATACATTTATTTATATAACCTTTGTTGTTTTTGTTTTTTTTTGTCCCGTAAATGAAAAAAGATGTAACAAAATGTAAATAACCACAGTAATAAATATTCAAAGCAAAACCCTTTTTTTACAGTGACATAATATATTTTCCATATATAACTATGTTCGGTAAAAACCATTTCTGCCTTCAAGTTTAAGAGAAAAGCGAGAAGAAAAAAAAAAAAAGACAGAACGATTGCATTTTTCACTCCCAAGGCATGGCGATTCAAACGGTTTAATAAATAAAAATGTGATATAATAACCTAAGGATTGTAGTGCATTGCTGTAAATCAAAAATAGACAGTACAAAAGAAAACGAAAATCGTAGTGCAAGTCTACATTTCTCGCGATAGTGTCTCTCTTCGTCCTTTTGTTGTTATTTTTGCCAACCTCCGAAAAAATAAAAGCAGAAAAAACTAAATCAGAGTTCAGTGAAGCACCTGCTCCACCACTAACCTGAAATTATTCCTTACATCACCATCACGCCTGTTAACTGACCTTTCCATGCTCCACCCACATATACACACTTTCGTAACAAGGTTACAGTTGCTAGCAGTTAATTTTGTACCTAGGTTTTTGTTTCTAGTGCCTATTTTTATAGCTATAAGACAACTTGCTAGTAGCTATTGTAGCATGGCCGAAATCCCATGTAACCAAGTGAGAAACTGCAGCTCACAATCCACACCACCAACATCCAGAGCATTTATCTAATTGACTTATTTTGTGTGTGTGTGTGTGTGTGTGAAAGCTCACACTGTTAGGACAGATGGGATTATTGTTTTTTTGTAATGCTAATTGAGCTAAAGTTAGCTTAACAGTTACCAACATATTTAACTGGTTAGATAGATATATTTTGAGTGTTTAAATTACATGAACTACATACTGGGAAAACTGCCTGTGTACCACAAATGAGTCAAGCATAAAAATATTATTTTGGTACAAGAGTAGCAGCGACATTCAAATACACTCATCTGGCCTACATCATTTTCCATATAAAGCTACAAAACAGACAAATGCAAAAAAACCCAAACCGATCTGTCATATTTGGAGCTGCTGATTGAGATTGGGCCTCTTTAGCTACAACAATACAGCTCAGCTTATGAGTGTAGAATTTTTTATAGGAAATGCAAAATTACACATCAACTCGGCAGAAACATTACAGTACAGAAGTGGAAAAGAAAGAACAGGATTGCTTGTTAATTGGTCAAACTAACAACTATCTTCAGGTAGCAGGCAGGACCTGCCTAGCTTCCTGTAGCTCAGCTACTTTTTTGTAGTTAAGATTTTGTTGGCTGCTGATCCTAACAGGTTGAGCTTTCACACACATAACATACTTGGCAAATACACACTCTCTAATGTGGGTATTGAGACAAGTTCAGTTCTCATTATTGGTTCTCGAGCTGACTGAAGCTGGACCAGAGGATTTGCAATGAAACAGATTCTCCCTTTTGGTGTAGTTTGCAAACTGGCTAATCTAGCAACCACACAAAGAAAATACACTAAAATATCATAATTATACTCAATAATCATATATACTTACAGCAGCACAGAGCTGCACATTAAATTTAAATAACCGTCAGGCATTGTGGCTTAGCAAAGCTGGTAACTTAGCATTTAGTATTCATTTTAACATGCTTATCATTAAAAGTAAAACCACAAAAGTAAAGACCAGTTCAACCACTTAATATAGCCTCCCCACTACTGCATAACAGTTTTCACCTGTGAAAAATTCCACTAAAATAATTGCACTTTGATTTCCAAAATTAACCTGATGGGGCCATAAAGTTTGTCCAATCTTTCAACAGCAGCTACCAAGCAACACAACAGTGGGCGGAGTCTGAAGAGGTCACTTAAACTGTGCAATACATCCCTCGTGCGGTTTCTGCATGAGACGGCCATGTGCATCCCAGTGCTCCAGGCCATATTTGGCAAATAAAAACTGAAAAGCATCCTCAAATGTGTTATTTTCTGTTGATGTCTGAAGTCCGGTATCATGTTATCTTTTCCACTGTATGTTGTGTTTTTGTGCCTGTGTTTATGTTTCTGTTCATGATCCACTTCAGTCTTGATGAGATGCATAGAAAAGAAAACAAAAATACAAAAAGCTTCGGCATCGCTCATTAATGAAGAAAGAAAATAGAGAAACGTTTCAACAGGGGTTTGTCCGTCATGCAGCATATCTGAGCAATGCAGGGCAAGGCAGGACTCTGCCTGAGTTTCAGCATGTGTGTGCTTGAGCACTCTGTGCATGTCTGTGTGAGTGTGGGCCTGTGTGTAGTAATATCTTTCCCTGGTTTCAGTACCTTTTATCACACTGCTAGAAAGAGCTGTATGTGTGTAGCGACTCACTTTATTAGAAACACCATCTGTCTACACTCACTGTGCTTTTTATAAGCTCCACTGACCCTATAGGTGTACTTTTTAACCTCCTAAATGTTCAGTCTTTGACCACAGGACAGTTTATTGGATCATTTTGGCTTGGAGACTACTTTCAGCCCAGCAGAAAAATCCAGCAATGCACTTGTGGGTGTCCTGAACACTGTTGAAGGGGGTAAAATGGGCAAACAATTTAAGAGAAACAGAAAACAGTAAAATACAAAGTGCACCTGTAGGTTCAGTGGAGCTACTAAAACACCAAGTAGAAATAGGGTGTCTGTTCCTAATCCAGTGACTGTGTGACTGAGTGTAATGTATGCATGTATGTGTGCATGTGTGTTTTTCTGTCTATTGTACAGATCCGTGGCTTTCAGGACCTTCCATCAGCAGTGTGTCAGTGTGTGTGTATGCGTGTGTTTGTTTCTCTCACACTTCTGCTCCCAGCTCTATTACGCCTGTCTCTATGATTGGCACCAGTTTGTCGTCCACCTGAACCAGCAGGATGGCCTTATCCATGTGAGAGCGACTGACTGGCTCACGACTGCAAGGCACCCACCGGTGAATCACCTACACAAAAAGGGAGAGAAAAGGGGAAAAAAATAGAGCAGAAGATAGAAAAAAAAGGAAAGAGAGAGAGAGGGAGGCAAATCATAAAGGGTGATTACCAAATTGAAAAAGAAACAGAAATATATAATAATTACTATCAAACATATGTAGCAACTTGACACCGTCTGTTGCTGTTTACACTCACGTGTCCCTCCATGCCCTCTAGGGGGCTCCACTCCCTCCAGCAGCTCCGACCCGCACGTAGACGCATCGTCTCGTCCGGCCACATCAGCTCCTTTCGCTTGGATAGGTTAATCATGTCCAGCACTTGACTCACGTCCACAATCTTAAATAAAATGGAGAAATTTAGGAACAAGTCACCCCACCTGTGGAGCATAACACTTCAAATCCAGTGTTTATCCAGCCACTAGAATCAGCCGTGTCCGCCAAGCAAATGTACTTGGAGTAAATTTGAAATCTGCTATTACCAAAAATTTTATTAATAATATTGATTGGAAAATTCATGTTAAGAAAGTTGAAGAGGTTTATCTATGTAAGAACAGCAAACGTTTGTAGCTTAGTTTATTCTGGTTATTCATTTTATTCACTGATTAATGTAATTTAATGAAAGACACAATATTCCAAACAAAGTTGATTTTATAAGGAATCTGTTGGACTTTTGAATGTTTATTATAAAAACAATTTAATAGCAATTGTAAGAAGTCTACCACACTGAAGGCAGCAGCAAACACATACACACACTGTTAAGTCATTCACCTGCACTCTGTAAGAAATATCATCCCTCCTTATACAGGACAGTGATGGATTGTGGTGATGATGATGATGGTGCAGATTATGAAGCTCCGTTCCTCCACCCTCACTGCCCAGCAGGCCTGCAAGCAGAAGAGATTTTTTTAAATAAACCACTAAAATACCTGCATTTCTTCACCAGACAAAACTGTGTATACATACACACACGCACACACACGCGCACAGACGCGCACACACGCGCACACACATGCGCGCGCACACACGCGCGCACACACACGTGCGCACGCACTTATAAATAACTTACACATTTCAAAGAGGGATTGAAAAAAAGACTAAGAGGTATCACAAAAAACTTATTGTAGATATAGGTTTTAGGTAGATATACGTTTTAAAATTTATATTGTCTAAATTTGGCCTGGATGGCTGATACACATTTGAAGACATTCTTGGAAGTTTTCAATCACTCTCACTAGCATGTCGGCCAAAATTCCTTCAATTTCTTCTTGAATAGCCTTCTTTAGTTGGTCCAAGGGCCAAGGATGAGGTTTGAAAACCTCAGCCTTGAGGTACCCCCACAGAAAAAAGTCACAGGGTCTTAAATCAGGCAAGCGCAGTGGCCACGCGTGATGGAAAACGTCCATGAACGGCTCAAAATGTGTATCGGCCATCACGGCCATCATTTGGACAAGAACATTTTAACAATTTAAATAAAAAAAACGTTATATTTACATTTGGGAAATAAGTTTGTTTGTGATACCACGTAGCACACATATATACACACACATCTCACACACACATCTCACACACACTAGTAAAGTCGCTGTGTCAAACACCAGCACATTTACAAATCCAAATACATTTATAAGCAACCTGATGTGCATTTTTCATTTATCTGTGAAAAGGGGTCCAAAACAATAGTGTTAAATTGATATGGTGGTCTTCCTTGTGACGGTGTGCCAAACTTACTCCCTGTGATATGGTCACACTTACTCCCTTAACCAAACCCTTTACTTAAATTAAAAAAAAAAAATTCCGGAAGAACCTGGAGAACTACATGTCCAACAGCTGTAAAAATCAGCAAATTATGTTGCAATGGAGACAGAAGAACCCATTTATTTACATTAAATACTTTCGTGAGACATTTTACCCTGTGTTGGTATGCCCCGCTCTCTCTGTACAAGCTTCATTATTTCACCCCATTATTTGTGTGCGCAGGGTAAAGCAGCCATACCTGCTAGTGTGTGTGTGTGCCGTTTGCAGGGAGGGATAGAGTGTGTGGATAGTGAGCCGGAGGGTTGGGGAGTGTCGGGGGCAGGACTGGAGCCGAGGCGACGCTGCAACGTGCGGAGAGAGAGCTGGCTGCTGGACGAGCGACATGGTTCCAAACCTGTGGCTGAAGTCCGCAGAGACGAGTGACGGCTACTGAAGCGAAAAGATGAAGACTGACTGACTACAGAACCACGGGCAGGAGACTGACGCACCAGAGCAGACTGAACGGACTGGGAACTGTGACTGGTACCTACAGAGGGAGAGGGGTACAGGGAGGGAGAGGGGTACAGGGAGGGAGGGAGAGGGGTACAGGGAGGGAGGGAGGGAGGGAGGGAGGGAGGGAGTGAGGGTGAGGAAGGGTGAGAGAGAGAGAGAGAGAGAGAGAGGGAGAGATAAAATTAGATGAGATATTAGGAAAAGGAAAAAAAAAGGAATAATGGGGGGTGTGTGTATTAGAGAAAGAAGAATAACAGAAAAAAGAATACATTGAAAGAAAGAGAGGTTGACAAAGAAAACAATATATTTTAAAAAGAGCACATAAACAGAAGGAAGAAACAAAGGACAGATAAATAAAATGAGACGAAAAATTATGAATTTATGCTTTATATGAGGACAACCACAAAAAAGTAAAGTTAGTAAGTGTGTGTGAACAACATCCAGAGAACATGCCAGGTAAGTGCTTGAGTGAGCGCGTGTGTATTTACCCAGTGAGTGTTGAGTGTGTGTGTGTTGACCATTGGGTGCGGTCACTCTGCCGTGAGAAATGGAGCTGTGCTGTGATTCGCTCACTCCACCAGCTGTATTCCCAGAATTCCCACTGCCGCATGACAGAGCACCGCCGTCACACTCCTCCATGTTTCCACCACTGTTACAGCCCGCACCACAGCCCTTACGCAACCTGCAACACACACACGCGCACACATATGTAAGTATCCACATATAAGTAAGTAACCACATTAAGTAACCACATAAGTAAGACCCATTTGCATTATAATGTATGGCTGTTAATATCTATGCATAATACGTTTATATAAGCATATATCTGTATATATGTAACAATAATAACAATGATAATATTAAGCATTTAATTATATCTGAATATATACCCACCTGTGCCAAGTGTTGACGATGAAGTTGCGGATGTTGGCTATGCTGATTGGCCCCCCCAGAATGTGTCCAAGCTGTGTGTGTGTGTTGCAGTAGGAGGTGGTCAGTGGTGAGACGTAGATGGGGTATCCGATAGGCTGGTCACAGGAAGAGTTGATCATGTTGCGGAGTGCCTGTTTAGCGTTCTGGATGCTTCCACGTTCTGGATTCCTGTTCCGTAAAAACACCAACTCCTGCTGCTGGCCCGCCCACAGTCCGCGCACACATTCTTTATTCACCTGCAGAAGATAGAAGTATAGAAATATTAACATTTAAAACAAGACAATCAAAATATATATAATTAAGAGATTTTAGTTAATTTTAACTATTTTGCAATGATATGATTTCATTAATATTTCGAAACATCAGATCAGATGAGATAACCATTCTTCAAGATAAACAGCTGGAATAAAAGGGACAAGAAATTGGATCCTCCAGGGACAATCCATTATCCAGTGAGTGAGTGCCATATTTAAAACATACACACCATGGTGTAACATTTGGTGACTTATGATTGTTTACATTTATATTATGTATAAAATGCCACAGTGGAGAAGAGGCTGTTGTACACCAACCCTCACCTCCATAGATCACAGTGAAATGTGTTTGTAAAACTTTCCTTGCTTATTTTAGAGCTACAGATACTCAAATACACACACGTCGCTTTATATTGACCAGCCTGTGTTGCAGTCAATTTTATCTTGCCTGGTTCTGCCTAACACTCCAGGACTGACCTGGAAAATCATTACAATACTACATAGCTTAACTGTCTCTCATCATGACACTACAAACAGAAATAAAAGTCTTCCCGTCTTTACCTTAATGACCCTGAAGCTGAGGTATCTGCGGTTGAGCATGATGATCTTGTACTCATTGGTGCCCTCATCCAGTACGTGCCGCAGGGCGAGCAGCGAGGGCGAGTTAGAGAGAACAGCACTGCGCCAGGCTGGGTCACCCTCATGAGCAATTACCAGCGTCCGCTCATGAGAGGAAATTGCCTCAAACAGCACTGCAGGGTCATCATACTCATCAGGTGAGGTGAAGTGGTCCTTTAGAAAGAGAAAGGGAAAGCGAAAAAGAAGAATATGAGTAACCTGGTAAACAGACACAACTGCATAAAGTAGGTTTCTTTAGTTCAAGTGGATTCATAAGATGGAAACAAACAAATGCCATTAAAACCCTGGCCACAACATACAACAGCACACACAGGTGAAATTGTTTTAAGGTAAAGTTTCCTGGCGCGCTTTTAACGATGACTAAACCTTTCCTGGCACAGGAAAAAAAAAAGTACATTTGTCTGTTTTCTTGTCTCTATCACCGTTCGGATGTAAAGAACTTAGAAATCCTGGGCTCTATAAATATGGATTCATTATTATATAATTACCTGGTGCAGTTTCAGTGACATGCGGATTCCAGGCACCACCACTTTCCTCAGCAGCTCCATATCAGCGAATATCCACTCATCTCTCACTGAGGAGATCCGAAAATCTCCCTTAAATAGAGCGTGCAGGCCATACAGGAATGATTCCAGGTTACTGCCCACACGCACATGCAGAAACACACACACACAAACATATATATTAACAGAACATATATTTTTAGCTTCTTATTCAACACAGATATCAGGGTTACTAACAACTAGAGCTAACCATCAATATCATAGAAATCATTACTTACATAGAATAGTGTAAATGCTGTTTTAGACAACAATAAAAAAAGTCTATTAGTGATTACTGGAATCACTTGATGCAGTTAGCCCCATGCTAATTTTGGGAGGTAAAATTGGTAGTATACCTGTTTTGTGAAAGTATTATAGCAGACATAATGGTGACCGTGAACAAACTATGCAGAAATTTTGCTTCTTGAAAGATCTAAAATGCCTGTTAAAATGAAATTATGTTCATGGCACCGCACCTGGACATGTGGTGTGCTGCTGTGCCTAAAGCCCTCCTGCCCAGCACACACAGACCATAACACAGTAACACCAATGTTGAATCCTTCTCACTGTCTAATGGCTGCATAGCAAGAGAAGGGAAGAGAAGAGAGCAGAGAAGAGAAGAGAGATTTTGAGACCATGTAAATACATTGTTATTACAAACACCCAGTATTGTGCAAAATATTCTTAGGTCTTATGTACCTCTCTAGTGTTTAAAGGCATTCTCTCAATGTGTGATATGTCTTTCTCTCAGTCCAGTGAAAATTAGAATAACTAAATATTAATTTTTTTTTGCAAACAAATCTTGACATTTTGTGAGCTGGTAAGTAGAACACAGATTGCTCCCCGATGCCTCCAGCCATTGTTTGGATTTGTAAAATTCCATCAGCAGCTCCTGATTTAATTTAATGACATACTGATTAAGTCAAACCAGGTTTCCAATGGAAACTACAAGTAATATCGGACTTCCACAAGGATAAATCACTATTTATTGTATAATGTTATATGCATTTAATTTTTGTAGATTTCATGAAGTGAATTCATTAATATTAAAAGAAAGAAAAAAAAACACTGCTAATTTAAACAGCTGCAGGTCTCTTAAGACCTCTGCACATTACTGTATACAAGCATATAAAACAAAAGACATTCTGTGAATGTGTGTTTGCATGTGTGTACCTTCTGCCGTCTGTTGTTGCAGTACTGTATCCAGCTGAGGTAGACTGCGCAGAAGCTGTCTCTGGAGATGCCGGCCAGTCTATGGTCATAATCCTCATCGATGTTGGGGTTGAAAGTTGGGTCCAGGTCGACATAGTTGCGTTCCCTGCAGCTCCTCAGCCCATCCAGCATCACCTCATTTCCCAGCCACTCCTCCAGCTTAGGGGACGCTATGACATAGTAGATTATTCCCTAAAGATGGGGGTGGGGGAGAAAGAGAGAGAGGGAGAGCGAGAGGGAGAGAGAAAAAAATCAGGTCAAAAATTCAGCCTAATGGGATGAGGCAAATACCACAGTCGTTGTCATACATTTTAAATCCTCACATTTAGAGTGTGTTATTTAAAAATACACTGGAAAAAACTTTAAAAATGTTTTTCATCTGACAAGACTGGTATGCTGCAAGCACTGAAATACCAACAAACCTGGAGTATATAAAACCTTTTTCAAAACATCATTTAAAGACCTCCCATTGATTGTGTTATTTATCGCGAACTGGTGTGTGGTTATGCGGTCGGTTTTCTCACCTTGACATAGTAAGTAGTAAGGATGCGCCTGAGATCGAACACCTGTAGCATGGACGCAGCACTGTTGTCTGTAATACTGTAGCCCTCCAAAACATATTTAGTGACCAAAACCTCCCAGGCCAGCCAGCGCTGACCAAACGCGGCATTGAAGGACAGCAGGTGCGGCAGGTGTCCCGGCTCACAGCAGCAGCATCCCTCATCCTCCTCCACTCCCTCCGTTATTGCCTCCACCTCTCTCTGCTGGCAGTACGTCCCTAAGGGGTCAAACATACAAGTGTTGGTGGAGACAAACTAGGAAAATTACAGCAACAGCCCACTTGTGTTTTGGGTTAATCACGTTCTTGTTATATTAATTATTAATAAATTAACAAATTTCTGCTTCAGTAACTTCCCATTAGCTTCTTTTGTAATGTACATTTTATGCAAACTATATAGAAATTGTCACTATTGTCACTCGTTACATCATTACGTCATTTAAATAAGTACAGACGAACGCTACACAAAAAAAATAACTAATCACGGTTCAGCAGTCACAGCTTTAGTCCCTTTCTATTTTTTTATGAGAACCAAACTAATATTTGTTTTTGGAAACTCGCACACCTAAGCAGCAACTGCAGATATCTTCCACATTTTTTTTTCCTGATTCCACATACGGGCCTTGTCTTTACTGCCCTTTGTCCTTGTGCTGGTTGTTTATGTTTGGCCGCGGTGGTTAGCAAGACAATCAGAAACCTTAATGGAACGAACCCAAACATAAACAACCAGCACGTGGATGAGGGGACGTAACAGATGAGTAGTGCTGTAGTACTCGAGACGGGTCTCGGACTCAAGACCGGTCTAGAGACCATTTTCTGCTTTCTCGGTCTTGTCTCGGACTTGACTCTTCAAAGACTTGGCCTTAACTCGGTCTTAGACAACAGTAGAAGGAGGAGGACTCATAATTTCAGAGCGAGTCCTCGAGACCAGTTTATTTTTTATATGTTCATGTTAACAAAA
>JBBMFX010000141.1:17507914-17519853 GCA_037832545.1 Rhabdalestes septentrionalis | reverse complement strand
GAGACACAGAGAGAGAGAGAGACACAGAGAGAGAGAGAGACAGAGGGAGAGACAGAGAGAGAGACAGACAGAGGGAGAGAGACAGACAGACAGAGGGAGAGAGAGAGACAGACAGTCAGACAGAGAGAGACCGAGAGAGATAGAGAGAGAGACAGACAGAGAGAGATAGAGAGAGAGACAGACAGAGAGAGAGGGGGAGAGAACATCATAAATGCGTAATTCAGGTCCTGCCTGAGCTACACACTCACACTCTGGCCTTGCCATTTGCAAGTACTGCTGTCTTCGCACACATGTAAAACTGTATCACCATCTAGTTGCTGTAAGAGACTCTCGTCAATGCGGTTTCACACAACAGCCTGTTTTATGTATGAAATCAACCAGAATCAGACTCAGCAGCTAGTTCACAGGATAAATTGCTCACCTACTAATAACAGTGTTAGATTTTGAACCAAAGTTTTGCTTTTTACATCATAAAAGGAAAGAATATGTAAATTGAATGTTTTACATGTGTCATGGAAATTCGTCTCTGCATAAAAAACTGCATTATTTCAACAGTTTCTTCACATGACAAATAGTTTCATCACACGACAAAAAATAAATAAATAAATAAAAATGAAAGAGTGACAGAACATTCATGTCCACCAGCAGGAAACGGTTGCTTGGCTATAATGGCATACTCTAAACACAGGCTTTATTATTATTTGTTTAAAGCTACTATTAATAATACATTATTTACTAATATTTGGTCATTTATTTCTTACTGGAGATCATGTTTTAGCCTGCTTCATGTCACTCTATATATGTGTGTGTGTGTGTGTGTGTTTGTGTGTGTGTGTGTGTGTGTACCATTTCCGCCAAAGATGTGAATATCGAGCTGCTCAAACAGGTACATGAGGAAAGTGTTGACCTGAGGAAGGAGCCCGACGAAGAAAATCACAGGAAAACACAGAGTAAAGACTACAGAGAGAGAAGGAGGAAAGAAAAAAATAAGAAATAGTAAGAAAATTACATTTATGCACTAATTATTTATAGATATCTGGTACACAAATCTTTGCCACTCATATGACAATACCAAAATGTCTGTTAAACCTAAATGTTAAACCTAAAAAAAGATTCTTGCCAGCATCACTGAGAATTTTATGATCTCTGCCTTTCCGAACACACACTGTTCAATATTTGCTCTGGACAGTGTAAATATCAGTGTGTGTGTGTGTTGTGTTCTGCATGCTGTACCAGTGAGAACATTGGGAAAGCTTATCCCTACACTAGCAAAATGGCAAAGCTGAAATTAAGTGTGATAAAGAGCCATAAGCTAGTACCTTAAAGCCTTTTTTTATTTAATAATACAGTGGCTTTGTGGTGGTTAATTTTCTTCTAGTTAAAACTGCAGAGTGGTCACAAATGAAGACCATATTGAGGATGTGAAAGCTGATCGTGGGTGAGAAACAATTCCTATTAGGCTGTACTTTCTGTATGTTACATACTGTTACATTTGACACTTTTGTTGCACATGGTGCCAATAATTTTGTGTTGTTAAAACGGATAGTTTCCCTTCCCTAACTGGTCAGCTGACACATGTTTGGTGTGTGAAATTATCTTCTTTTGCACATGGTGGTGCACAGCTAGTTTAACTAACTAGCTTTGTGTAACCAACTAATGCTCATTATAAGTTGGCTTCCAATTGTCATCAGTTTCTTATTTGATTCTTCAATTATACCTTCAATGGTGCAGCAGTTCAGTATAACTCACTGTTACCTATAATATGGAAAAAAGTATGTTAGCATAGCTAACCACAGGATCAGCACTAGTGTGTGAGCATACCAATAATGAGGTCCCGTGCTGAAATGAGCAGTGTAGAGCCAGTCAGTTTGAGCCCATACAGAGAGACCCTGCCAGCATTGCTGGACCGAACACTGCCATAATGAAGCATCCAGATCAGAGCACAGCACAGGCAGAAATACACCGGCCTGCTGTATGCTATGATTCTATTATGACCCTGCAGAGACAGAGAGACACGCATAGAGAGAGACAGGAAAATAGAAAACACAGACAGAGAGAGAAAGAGAATAAGTGAGAGATTCTCAAAGAGTTAAAGAGCTTCTCAGGTACAAATAAAAAGTAGACAGGTCACAGGTGGCTGTGCATTACTGTAATGTTTTATGGGGTGACAACATGAAGTTATTACATTCACAAATTGTCAATAAATAAACGTATTAATAATTGTAAAAGTGTAAACAGATGTAGTGCTTTTACAGTAGGCCAACAACAAGTGGACAGATTTTGTGCAGATTGGAACTTGCAAAATGTAAAAGACTGACAGCGCCATCTAATGACAAAAATTTTATTCCTGACAGCAACCAAACATTGGTTATTCATCCTCTCTGTCGATTGCTAAGTTTAAGATGTTTTAGGTGCCGTACTCTTCAGTATTCAGATTAAAATGCAGACACTTGTTTGTAATGTGTTGAATCATTACACCCTTAAAAGCCATCCACCCACACTACTATAGCTTAGCAAATGCTAATAGTGTTTGGATGTGTGTTAGCTACTAACAACAGTAATTCTGAATGTGTGTGCTTGAGACACTTACATGTCGAGGCGAAGAAGAGTCTGGTTGAACGCTCTGAGGGGAAAACACAAACCAAATGTCATTACTCATTACAGCTAAGGCAGGTTCAGCAGGTGTGTGTGTTTGTCTGTGTGTGTGTATTTGCGTGTATGTATATAAAGGTGTTTGACCTTAAGCAACAGTGGCACCTGGTGATGATAATGCATAGAAAATGCATGTATATTAAAATGTGTATCCTTCATTTCTCCTTTAGTATGAAGCACCAAGAACAGGTGGTGACTAAGCAACAGTGCGTGTGTGTGTGTGTGTGTGTGTGTGTGTGTGTGTGTGTGTTTCACCTTTAGTAGTGAATACTGGCAGCTGGCGATGACGAGGCAGAACTGAAAGACCCAGATGTCAGTGAAAAATTCATGGACCAACAGCACTGAACCTAAGAAGGCCACCAGCACGGCTAACACCACGGCAAGAATGTTCTCTAAAACTTCACGGTTCCTGAAACACACAACACTGGCTTTAAAATGGGGCTTTCATTTTCTTTCCTCAATGTGTATATATTAAATACTAGGGCCTATATTCATTTAGTAGTAATTGACAGATAAAAAACAGTGTTGGGTATTTTGAGAGGGACAATACTTAAAGAAGCTGGTATTTATTTTTCTTGTGTATCAAAGCAGGGGCAGATTGTTCATGAGTAACCCCATCCCACACAATCTGTACCTGAGTACCAGTGAGCAAGCCGACATTTTGAGTATTACACATCTGCAAATGCTAAAATTCACAATTCCAAAGTTTAGCACGTGCTGAAGGCTACTGCATACCAGACTAGACACGCTGCGCAGAAAAGCATCGGTGAACACCTCTGGCTTACTTTACACTAAAATTTTACACTAAACAATTTAGTAAATTTGAACATGTCAGTGTGTAATCTTTACACACTCACATGTTCTCTGGATAAAAGGTACAACATGGCTGGGATAACATTAGGAAATTAGAATTGTCTGTTTATCTTATAAATCTAAAAAATGTTCCATTCAACAATGGATTTCTGTGGTCTCCTAATGGGTTTCATTTAAGGCAGTAACCAGAGGAGTGATAAGCACACCCTTATTAAAATATAATCATAATATGTATTCATATTCATAATTTAAAAAATAATTTCTTGCAATTGTGACATATTTCAATATTGCATTTAATTATAGTGTACACATTATAAAAAAGTAGACATTGAATGAAATGTCTACAATTGGATATATGTAAATAAACACTGTTCTCATTAGCTGTCCTATCAGAAAACGTGTATCTGGGCATGTCTGTGTGTGCGTCACCTGTCGAAGAGGGCGAGCAGAGTAAGTCTGTCGAAGTGCAGGCCGACCCAGAGGTACGGGAGCAGCCACAAGCGGTAGTACTGCTTAGCTTTATGCGCGTTAGTGTGTGTGTGTGGGTGCCCTGTGTCCTGCGGGCCATGTGGCGCCTCCTGCAGGTCAGGGCTGACATCCCCATCCTGCTGCTCCAGCAACTCGGGGTCCATCGACAGCAGACGGTTCAGCCGGATCTGAGGAAAAGAAAACTGAGCAGGCATGAGTTTACACACACACGCACACGCACACGCACACGCACACGCACACGCACACGCACACGCACACAAAAATACACAAATGCATAAATGCAAGGCTTGTAGCAGTTAAGAAAATTCTTGGC
The DNA here is from genome assembly GCA_037832545.1 of Rhabdalestes septentrionalis. NCBI lineage: Eukaryota > Metazoa > Chordata > Actinopteri > Characiformes > Alestidae > Rhabdalestes > Rhabdalestes septentrionalis. The sequence continues at coordinate 17,515,586 of JBBMFX010000141.1, read as the reverse complement.
TGATGAAATATGCTACAGTGGTGCCATTATATTTTTAATACAGCCAACATCCAATGGGTAGACAGTGTAACAAACACACAAACAAACTATTTTATGTTCCAAGAAAACCTTCCATAGAGACTACAATACTGTTTAAAAAAAAAAAATCATCATTCATTTAAAAACTGATTCCATTAAAAGTGTACAGAACAGCCCATTTTGCCATGAACGTGTCAATGCTGCTTTCATTAAAACGTTTGTTTCAAATTTCAGTTTATAAAGCAATTCAACAATTTAAATGTACAAATTAAAAACAACTGTTGCTTTATAGTATCTCAATCCAACACACTAGGGACAAACTAAAAGGTCAGGAAGTTCATAAGGGGTGGGAGGGGTGTGTGTGGGGGGGTTGTTTATTTTAAAATGTGTTATTATTATGTTGTGATGTGACAACAACAATGATTTAAATTTAGTTGTGATATAACTATTAACTAACTAAATATTATAGCTTCCTGTGTTGTATAGTTTCTAAACAACATTTCGATAAGATGAAGAGTAAAAGAAAGTAGCCTCAATCATCCAACAAGTCAAATTATCTCTAACACCTTTCTTCAAAAACAGCTGTCCCTTATAATTGGAAGCTGAAAAAACGTGCGGGTAGAAAGCTCCTCATTTAATTAGACTGTGTTTCCCTGACACACACACACACGCACGCACGCACGCTCTGCTGGTGTCCCAGACTCTGGCTCTGTCTCTACAGCACTGACATAATTATGAGCAAGACCTGAGATCACACACACACCCTCTTTTACACACACATACACATGCTCCCTGCTGACTAAGCTGATTTTCACACCATGGGGAAGAGACGGAAACAGGTTACCAGCATCGCAACATGCAACTCCATCACAGCTGTACACGCGTTTGTGTGTGTGTGTATAAATAAAATTGTGACAGCGGGACTCACCAAGTCATGAGGGTAGAAGCGAACTGAGGTAGAACTGGAGAGGTGAGAATCAGTGTCCCTGCAAAGAAAAAGGATAAAATAACTTGTAGTACTGTTTGAAATATGAATGTAAAACATTTCAGCAGAGAATCTTCAGAATATTCAGGCAAAAATGTTATTCACATGCAAGTAAACATTTCTACTGAAGATTGAACAAAGAAGGATGTAAAAGCTCATCCAGGGTTCCCTCACCTTTGTAAACATTGTATGACTCAGACTACAAAGGTTAATTAGAGTTGTAACACCGTTCATTTAACATGACCTTTCTTCAGCAAGGAGTCCTTGTATAGAACTGCATTAGTAAAAACTGACAGAAACCCACTTAATCTCTAGCTCCGACCCAAACATGGCTATGGCTCTATGGCCAGTGATTTATCTAGAAATGACTAAACCTTGTTACAATTTTTTTTCAAGACATTACTCAACAGCAAAATAAGAGCATTACTACACTACTTACATATAACAAACATGAAGATGCTAAAGAACTAAACATTAGACTAAAAGGCTCCAAGGACTCCTCACTGATGTTTATTTGATAGACATTTCAAATCTAATAATAAATTAAAACAAAACGTAGTGGCCCTTTAATTTCACACATGAACACACCACAGCACAGCACAGTGTAAACAATGTGTGGGGATGGTTATTTGCTTTACGAAACCTCAATGGAGTCCTTGGATTCGAACCCATGAACTCATGATCACGGAGCAACTCCCTAACCACTAGGTCAAGAGCTGCCACAATTTTTTAAACCTTTCTAGGGTGAGAATCTAACCCTGGTTGTCTGGGTAAAAGGCCTCGACAACGGGTACAAAATATGTGAAATTTATTTTGCACATCTTTATATATTTATAAATAGACTGGTGCCTTTGTATAACGTCACAGGCATATGCACGCTCAAACACTGACACATACACTATATAAAAATATGTACATTTTACATGTTAGCGTGTATATTGATCCTTTATTACATCATTTATAAACTCACCAAATATTGTTGGAGGCTCGTCTCGTTGCTGGTTCAAAGTTGACAAGAGACATGTCGCATCCTCCAACTTCGTACAGAGGAGGGGTAAGCTTTCCTACAACAAAACCAAATAAAATCTCAGGATATTAGAGAAGAAAACCTTTCATTTATTTAAACTTGGAGTTAATGGGAAATAAAAGGGGCCAATTTTAGTTATCAAATTATTCCTTTAGCTAATATGAATCTGGGAATTTGCACCAAAGTTTGTTGCCCAATGCTTCCAGTATTTCCAGAAAACAGTTAAAAGCTGATTCAGAAGCTGAGATGAGAATGCCAACAGTTTCTGTCCATGTGATACACAGTCTACAAATCACCAAACAAGCAGCCACCAAAACCAGAGACATCCAAGTAAAGCCAAAGCCCCCCCACCGGCGCCACCATGAAAAAACGAACCACAATCACCAGATCAGCAACCACAAAAAACAAAAAAAATTTTTTTAAACCCACAAGATTGAATCTGGCTGTATATTAGGCATTTTTACACATACTTTATTTTCTAAAAGCTTTTTGTTTCTTTTTTCTAATATACAAAATTAAGCACATTTTATTTTACTCTTCTGCTGGTATGTGTGTGTATCAAATGACATTTTGGCTAATAATAACCATCATCATTATTTTAGATTATTACTTGTTCATGAATAAGCACTCTTTAATATATTTTTTTTAATTGTTCATAAATAATCTTAATCTTTAATTTAAATCTTGTTTTCTTTTATTTTTGTGCTTTATTTAATAAAAATATGATTAAAATAGAAAGAAAATGTGCAGAATTTGTCCTGATAAGTCAAGGTAACCTAGGACTCTTAGTAATTTGATAACTATAATAAACCTCACATACTTCATAATATTTTATTTCACAGGTCTTGATTCGAAATGTAGCAATCTAGCTAACTCAGTATGCAGTTGGAAATATCAGGATATCGCAACGCAGAAATGTGCAAGATAGAAAACAGTATTCGATTATTTATGATCTAGCTTGAGCCAGCATTCAACAGTGAAAATCAGCTAGCCAGTAAATTGTACCTAATTTGAATAGTCATTCTGCATCTTCTTTCAAATTTTGATCTAAATATTGCAAGAATATTTCATGTTTTCAGACTAAGGCTACTTTTGTTACACATATACTGGGTGTTTTCAATTGTGAATCTTGAACCATCTACAGGACTGACATTTGGTCAGCTGTATTATTTCACCCCTAACCCAGACTGCTCTCCAAGTTGAAAATTAGCCAGTTCGCTAACCTGCCTACAGCTGAAAATTAGCCAGTTAGCTAATTTTGTCTATAGCTGAAAACTAGCCATTTGGCTAACCAGGCAAAGAATTAGTTGGCTAACCATGTACAAAATTAGCCAGCTGGCTACCTCAGACTGCACATGAAAATGAGCCACTACCACTCAGGCTATAGTTGAAATAAATGAATAAATGGAGGCACGGTCAGGCTTAAAATCATGCAGTGCTTTCTTCTTCTCTGTGAGGTCATGAATCGTGCAGACAGAGGGCGCATCTGGCAGACATAGTGCATTATTACAACAATGTAAAGGCGAATGGACAGAGCATGAATTGTGCAGGGTGTGTGTGCATTGTGCAGATTGTGTATAGCACAGTGATGCCAAATGATGAAAATGAACTGTGTCTAATGCAGGCAGATTCTAAAAGCATGCAGCGTATATTGTGCAGTCAGGGTTGATACTGTGCATACAGAGTGTGTCTCACACAGATGTTGTGTAAAAGCATGCAGGCAGAGTGTGTGTCATTCAGACCACATGTGCATTGTGCAGACAGATTATAAAAGCGAACAAGTGTGTATCAGAAAGACACAGCGTGTCTTATCTTGCAGATTTAGAAAAGCATGTAGATGAAGTATGAACCGCGCAGACAGAGTTTGAAAGTACCGGTATGTATTATACAGACAGTGTGTGTATCATGCAAATGGAGTGAGTACTATACAGACATAGTGTGCACTGTGTATTGTGCTGTTCCTCATGCTGCGTACCGAAGTCTTCCTGAAGGCTGGTCACGCCCACCGTGGAGGCTTTATCCTGAGAGCCCTCGAGCTGCACACTTCCATTCCTGACCAGCAGGGAGGCACTAGCGCTCAGAACCGTCACCTGGGACGGCGTGCGGGACGGATGACCTCTGACCCCTGACACAGGCGCCTGAGACGCCTGGCTCAAAGCCTCCTGCAGACTGGGGGGAGGGGGGAGAGAGTGATTGTGTTTTTATAGTGTATGTGACAGAGAAAGCACGAGAGAGAGAGAGAGAGAGTGCAGAGCAGATGATGATGCTGGATGAGGAGGGGAGGATGAGGATGTGTAACTAACCCCTTAACAGATGAGTATGATCCGTCAGGCAACCACAGAAACGCTGCAAGTTCCTGATGTACTGCCGTTACAGTTTGAACCCAACCGATTGAAATGGGGATGTTTCATCAATTTACTGGGTGAGTGTGTCCAAACTTCTGACTCGTAATATAAATAACAGCTATTTTATTGTAGAAAACAATAATTTAAAAAAAGATAAAGAGCCAAGCCATGCAAACACACGCAAAACAAAACCAGGATTAGACCACCAGAGTTTATTTACAGAGAGAAGGTTCTATTGACTGACCCTCGGCAGGGCCGAACGCTTAGCTCAGCATTGCTGCACTCAGGCCAAGTTTACAGTGTTTAATGCACGACCTTCAGTGGCCTTCTGCTCCGCATGCTGAGAGCTGGGAGTGTACAATGGGGGCAGACATTTAAATGAAGGCTTCAGCACTTTTCTTCAAAATAAACTGGACTGAGCAGGGTCCTTTCAACAGAAACAGCAGCAAAAATGCCACAGGACACATTACGCAGATCTAGAAAGCCATTACTGAAGTTACTGAAGTTAAGTGTTGACAGAATGGATTGTCCGTTGTCCGGTTTTAAAAGTCAGGCAAAGTTGACTCCTAGAGCACTTTACAGCAATTGTTCCACTGCACCAAAGTGCTGTCTCAAACTAATTTATTTGCCTCATCATCTTCTAAGAAATTAATTTGTTTTACCATAAATACAGATGCAGAGAAACCACAGAATCAGGTGTAACATAACGATAGAATTTGGTGAAGGGCAGTCTTGGGAATGGGTGCACTGTACTTGAGGAAATAGATGTAGCATAACTAGCAAATTAAGTACAGTGTAACCATGTAAATGGATATAGAATGTCCATGAAAACAGGTGTAGAGTAACAATGGAAACGGGGGTAGAGCAACCATAGAATGTAGAGTAACTATGGAAAAAAATTAAGTGTAATCATGAAAATGAGTGAAGCCTAAACATGGAAGCAGACGAGGCATAACCAAAGAAAAGGGTTTAATGGAAGCATGGAAATTGATCAAGTATAACTAAGGAAATGAGTGTATTTCCGAGTTTCATCTATCAGGAATGGAGCTGAGCTTCAGATGGATGTTTATCAATCAGTCTGTTTTATTATTCTATTTCTGGCACCAGGATTATGACTGCTGGGCTGTGAGTGTGGACTGGTTTTATTTACACATTTCTCTCTCTCACAAACATACACTAGGAATTCAGGAAAAGCAAACCTGGTGTCGGAAAACCAGAGGGATTTCCACCTTCATGCTCCAGTTTAATCTATGTACTTGGTCGTTGTAAAGAAGCTTTATTTATATGTCCCATTTGTAAGCAAAGGCTTCTCTCTTTCTCTCTCTCCAGCTGTTAAAGTGCTGGGAACATCCTACCGTACAGATTCAAAGAAAGATCAATATGATCAATGCTTCCTGTCTCAGACAAACATTCGGAAAACCGTGGATTTGTTCCTGGAAAATGGGTCAGAGGCTGCACCGGGAGGAACACAAACCAAAGGGATGGTCAGACTTGGACCCAGAAACAATCTAGATCACAAACTAACCACTGTTCCTGTACAACACGGAAAAACGACAAATAAAACATAAAATCAAATGACAGATATTCATGCATATATAACCATGCAAAGTAACGCGCCATGAAGGAGCTCATTACTGACACACATTAAGAAGCAGGTAAAGAACAAATTTAACTTGGAGGAACCCAGTTTTCTTTAAGGCATGTGTCAGAGGTCTGATTGTGGACTGTAATAACACTATGGGTATAAAATGTTGTTAAAATGGCAGGTGACCGAAACTGAGTGATTAATATGGTCATGCAGTGCCCTCTCAAGGACAAGGATGAGAGTAAGGTGCCTTGAGGATGACGATGATGATGAAGCATGCACTCGTCTCATGTCCCACAATGCCAGGGGGCAGACGAGGCGTACCTGAGAGGGGATCCGATGAGTGAGGTGGGGGGGGTGGGGTTACTCCCAGCGTTGTGCCGTCTCCGGACGGCCTGCCGACGGAACGTGCTACGCTCCCGCCGGAACGTTACAGCATCCTCACCACCCGGGGCTGCCCATAGGGGAGAGAGAGGGGTTGTCGTCATGGAACCGTCCGCTTTAGAGCGGCTCGAATAAAAGCCTCATAGTTCTAGCCCAGGGACGAACCCAGCTAAAGTGCCAGTGTAAATTAAGTGTAAATTAAAATTTGGTGAAAAGTTCTCAGGAAAAAAAAAAGAATGAAAATGTTAATATTAGCTAGCTATATTTGTGAGGCAACTAACTGAAAATGTTGATGAAAAAATTCTAAAGATGATAATGTAGTTAATAAAAAGCTAGCTAACAAGATGAAGGAACAGCTAAAATGGACTCGGAGCTGAAACCGAATCCTTAACCCAAGGTAGCCAGTTTCTAATTAACCAAAGCCTTTTTCTTTTAAACGAGTCATTTAGATGAGCTAATGTGGCAAACCCAAAAATCTTTACTTAGAATGAGTAACTGACATTTGTTTCTGTGGCTAACTAATCTGAGCAATTTTAATCCTTTAGCTAATGTGGCTAACCCTAAGATAGTGTGGACAACTAACATGAACCACTTAATGTACTACAACTAATATAGATAAGCAAATGTGGATAACTAACACCAACTCTTGTTGTAAAGGAATAATTTACAGTAGGGTGTGTAGAGAGGAAATCAACTCCATTTCCAGCAGCAAGGGGCGCTGCTGTGGGTTCATTCCACTGATCACATGGCCACAGTGGAGCTCAGGGTGCATGCGCAGATGTCTGCGTGTGTCTCAATGAAAGTTAAGTCCAAAAAGCCCCTCCTGACAATTCTTGGTCATAAACAGCAACAATGAAGTGTGGTGTGTGTGTATGGTTGTGTGCGTGTGTAGGTCTAATTAGCAGCTCTGATGAAAGAAGTAAGAGATGTGCTTCAAACATCAAATCATACGTCACACAACATACACACAGACACACAGGCTCAGAAACTGTGGGCTGAAAGAGCGACAAACTCTCTAACGACATTCCCACTGAGCGGTTAAAGACAACATCCCATCACACACACGCACACACAGGTGACGAAAGAGAGAGAAAGAGACTAACGCAGATGATACAAACTGTTCATGACAAGCTTTGCTAAAAAAAAAGAAGAAAAAAATTGAGAGAAATGAGAAAGAGTGAGAAAAAATAGGTTAAAATAGAGCAGAAAATACAGAGGGAAAGAAAAGAAAAGAAAGGATATAAAGAGGGAGAAGGGAAAGTACTGGTTACAGAGACAGAATGAGAAAGAGCGAAAGAGGGGGAGGGAGGAGGAGGGTACTTGTGCAG
>JBBMFX010000141.1:17494163-17507814 GCA_037832545.1 Rhabdalestes septentrionalis | reverse complement strand
CACTATGTTGCTATGTTGCCACTGTTTTTATTCAGTGCTATTGGATTACTTGGTATTACCATTAAATAATAATAATATATATATATAATTTTTCTTTTTACAGATAATGCAATTCAAATGACATTCATACTACCCAACACTGTATATCACATAGTTACACCCTTTAAACTGTACTGTCCATGCATCAAATGTAAAACTCGTCTTTGTGTGAACATCACAAGACTCATGGCTTGTATGTTTACTCTCAAAAGAAAAAAACACCACTATTTTCCACAGGTTTTCACCGAACACAGAGCAGCCCCAATGCAGCTTCAAAGAGCCACCAAACACCTGAGAGACTCTTCAGTCAAAACTCAAACTAACCACCAGCTCACTGTGCCACCCTCTTTGATGTTGCATTAAAGCTGGAACTGTTCGGAAGCACAGCTGACCAGCTTGGTCTAAAGCACTGGAAATGTAATTTTTCCAAATCAGATCTGGAATATCCACTGTAATGTTAAGAGCAAAATAAAGTTTGTGTTGATTAGTATTGGTGGTTGCAATTGCTGGGTGCAATCTGTGTTGAGTAAAGGCACTGCGTTGATGTTCAAAGTCAGTGCTGCTACGCAATTTCACTGCCATGCAATGTCTTTGTCTTGTGTTGCTGTACAATGTTGCTATGCAATTGTACTGTGTTGCAACTACACTATGTTGCTATGTTGCCACTGTTTTTATTCAGTGCTATTGGATTACTTGGTATTACCATTAAATAATAATAATAATAATAATAATAATAATAATAATAATAATAATAATAATATTATTATTATTATTATTATTATTATTATTATTATTATTATTATTATTATTATTATTATTATTAATAATGATACATTTTATTCATGGGTGCCATTCACAACACTCCAGGTCACCACACAAATGTACAAAAGTAAGACAATAAAAAAACAAATACAATATACAACAGAGCAATTTTAAACAGGTGTGTATTGGGTTTGGATTTAAAATTGTAAAATAATAATAATACCTATTATTTAAAGGCACCTTTCATAGCACTTAAGGACACTGGGGTTAAGGAATTCCAAAGCTTGGGGGCAGCACAGTAAAATGCCCCGCTCCCCATAGTGCCACACGATGCCATTCTTTTGTGAAGCAATACTCTGTGTTTCTATGCAATGGTTATATGTTGGCAAATGTGTTGCTATGCACTGCCATTGTGTCAATATGCAAAGGCGTGTCATCATGAAAAGGCAGTGTGAATCGGCATTAATGCCCCATAAAAACACACCGATAATTAGCACGGAATTAGCACAGCATGGAAGTTTTGCTAGAAGTCAGAACGCGTTAGGGTGATGGAATGCTGGGCAGCCAATCTCACTGATTTGTTCTGGTTGCTATGGTGAAGCTCCATGGAAATGGTCCTTGGTAACGGATCAGTCCGTGTTCCAGACGGGCTCAGTTTGAGGCAGACAGACATGAAGCAGCTTGGCAGAGGGAGATAAAAAAGATGTGTTTTGTAACGGCACTGCCATATGATTTTAGCTCATACAGTTCGACGTTCACTAACACACATTTAAATCTGAGGAAACTAAGGTGTTTATTTAGGACAGGTCTTGTTCCAGTACTAATATACATCTGTACAATTGATTTAGACATCTGTACTCAGACTGGGCCACCCTTTTGCACACACACACACACACACACACACATACTCACATACACACAAGGCCACAGTGATATTAAACAATACGATTAATCATGTTACTGCATCTCAGGTAAATCTGAAGGAAATTGACCCATTTATGCTCCACCCACAAATTAGCAGCTGATGCAAAATTGGACAAACTAATTCCAGTCAACCTAATGAGCAGCACAACGCAAAATAAATTTCAAAATAACATATTTGAAATGTATATTTTGTCCGAATGTGAAGGACTGATTTTTGGTCACTTCGAATATCCATGACTGAATCATCTCCTAAATTCAGATACAAGATACTTTATTTGTCACATGCGTCATACCAGTACAGCACACAGTGAAATGATTTCCCTGCATTTAAGCCATTCACTAAGTGAAGCAGGGGATTGCCTTGGGATCAGTGTGTGGGGACACTAACTTGCTCAAGGGTACATCAGCGCTGACAGTAGTAGTTGGGATCTTAACCCCAATCCACTGATTGCAGGACCAACACCCTAACCTCTAGACCATCCAGATTGTGAGGGTGATCTTTCCCACAGGAACCTGTCCAGAGGAAAGAAACATTTACAGTAAGATCTCTTGTTTGTCAGGTCCAGTTTCTATTAGGCACATCTAACTTCAGTTTAACATGAATATGAGCTCTTGACCATTTCACTGTTGTGTCACGGGGTGACCACTAGGGGTCACTGTTAGATATATTTTGTGTTTGTTAAGTCCTTTGGTCACACCAGGCTCTGATTTGAGTGAATAATGAGAATTATTGGGTCTTTGTTTTGGGATTGGGTGGATTGTGTTGTGGGTTTAGTATTTATAGGGGTTTTGGACCGACATTAGATGTCAGTCAACATTTGTCAAACATTTGACTGAGTGCATAGGTGTTTTTGGTGATCTCTTTGTTTGGCCCATGAGTCAAAACATCATGCCTGGTTTCCTGCAAAGAAACTACCTGCAACTAAACATTCATTTTTTCTTATTTGTCCTAAAGGGTTTTAGAGAAAACATCAGACTTCAGTAATCTTCAAAAATAATTTAAATAAGTAACTCTTCCAAATAAGCGGAGGTAGTATAGCGGGTAAAACTCTTCCCGGTGAATCTGTTGACCACAAAAGTGCAGGTTCATACCACCCATTTTTAACATTGTGTCTTGCAGCAGAATACCCACAGTTGCTCCAAAAGGACAGTCTCTGTGACCAATGAATGTCAATGTCTGATAGACTGACAAAACTAAATATACTGACAGTAATTCGAACTGCATTTATTTTTAGGCAACACGGCTCATTTATGCTAACTCTATTCAACAGAATTTTTTGTCATGAAAAAGGCTTATACAGTGCTTTATTGTTTATTTAAACAAAATAAAAGAATCTAGTAAAAAAAAACAACACATTCCATGTGTAGTTATTTTTCACGTTGTGTGCTGCATTTTAGGTTGACTGAATTTTTTGTGAACTGTAGCTCAGTCGAGGCCTGGACTGTGACGGGAGGAATGTGCTGTTTTGACTTCTTGGGTTTGCTTTGTCTTGGTATGGAACTTCAGATGAAGCAGAGAAACACACACACACACACACACACACACACACACACACACGCACACGCACACACATATTTTACCCCACAGGTTCACTCAGGAATGTGGCAATATCATCCTATCTCTCATGGTTTGCTGCTTATCATGTTCAGGGAATACTTTCATACTTTATGGAGAAAAGTTTTGGGACACACCTGGTTTTTCAGGGATTGGGCTAGGACAGTCCAATAGAAAGGACAAATTTAATTCTTCAGCAGACATTTTGGACATTGCCATGCTTCCAACTTTGTGGATACAGTTTGCAGAATAACCTTTTCTATTCCAGCATGACTTTGCCCCAGTTCACAGAGAGAGCTCCATAAAGACATGGCTAGATGGGTTTGGCTTGGAAGAACTTGACTGACAACTCAGAGTCCTGAAAATATATGAAAAAATAGACTGTACCTGCCTGAAATTTGTCACTGGGCAGCAGCCAATCAGCAGCAAGGAGAAATGAATTATCGCTGGACTTTCAAACAGTGGTATTTCACCAATGCATGCATGTTTTTGGTGGCGGGAAGAAAACCCACGCAGTCACGGGGACAACATGCAAATTCCACAGAGACAGACCCTGCAACACTAATTATAATTAGTGTTGCAGAAACTTGCTCACACACACTGCTTTCATAATGTTTCAATCCAAGCCAGAATTGCATTTTCAAAAAGAACATTTGCGCAGCTTCCCAAATCCCAAACAGTCGCCATAGTATTTCTGGTGGTTGCTAGTGTGGATACATGGTTGCCATTGAATTTCAGTTGATTGTTGTGTTACTACATGATTACTATTGTATTGCAGGTGGTTGCTATGCTCACATACATTGGTAGTCAAAAGTCTGGGGACACCTAACTAAATCCAAATAAGCCAAATCATTTAGTTAAATGATAAACTCTGCTTTAGAGCCGAGTCAACTTTAATTTGAGTGAAACAGAATCATATACCTAAATATTTGTGAAATAAAAACAGGATTTACGGGAAACTGTGCTTAAGTGAAATTATGGGTAAAAATTGAAAATGGTTAAAAGTATTTAAAAATATTAACATATAAATATTAACATATAAATGTTTAACATATAAAAGATTGATGGTGTGGATCAGTACTGGTATTTGCTCAAAGAACATGCATTTTCCTTAAACACAGCTGTTAACTTAGTTGGATGTTTAAACTGAAGTGAATAAGAAAAATAGTTTTCTTTTAGAGAGCTGTGTAAAAATGAAAGTGAAAATAATGTGCCGACCTTTACAGCTCTAAATGTATCCCAACATACAGTTTGTTCATTTAACTGACTTTTTTCTTATTTTCTTCTTTCTTTATAATTATGAACTAATAACTTCTTTAACACATATTAGTGCAGTTTTGTTTAAATTATTCTTTTATTATGCTATATTTGAAATGATTGCAACAAAGAGAATAAGCATATAGAAAAGTTACAGGATAAGCATGTAGGAAAGCCAGATGTTCTTTTGACTGGTCATCTTCACTGTGGAAATGTCAGATCAGTTTAAAATTATAACTATATTTATTTACTTTTTTCAGTAAAAGGGATGCTCCAGCTGAGATTCTTCCCTTTAACACACTCCTGATAATGCATCTTGAACAGGAAGGGGTCCTACTACTGGTTTAAGGTGCGCAGCATTAGCATTGGTTCCACGGCCAGTAGGATCCAACTTACTGCCAAACGGTGGAACATCCTATTGCAGCAATGTCTGTACCATCATTACAGAGGAGTGGCATCAGCAAAAATGTAGAACAGGCTAAAAGTTACATTTTCATTTACGGCATTTAGCTGATGCACTTATTCAGAGCGACTTGCATTAAAATGTGCTTCAGTTTTGCTTCTGTTATGTGAGTCAAATAGTAAAACTTGTCCCTCCAGTCACAATAAGAACAGAATTGGTGCTTCTGTACTGATGCTATGTTCAGGCAAGGTCTAATATTAGCTTGTCTCTGTTTTTATAGTCTATAGGTCAGTGGTTAGGCTAATATTCTTAATGAGAAGCACATGCCACGTTTTGGCAGAGAACATAAACATTCACTAAAGGATTTCACACATAAAACAGTCAACTGTAGTTTTAGGCAGGAACATCCTTTTAAGTAAACTTCAGAGCTCAAGTGACAACACAAATGCTGTCTCATATTTTAAGTTGACTTTTAATTGTTTACAGTTTATTTACACAAACAGCAATTTCCACCACCCATTTCTTAACATATGCTTGCTCACACACACTCACATACACACAAACACAGCATATACACCGATCAGTCATAACATTAAAACCCTGACTTCACAAGACCTCTCAAGGTGTGCTGTGATATCGGCACCAAGACAGTAGCAGCAAATCATTGGGAAGTGGGGATCGGATTCACATGGATCAGACTAGTTTGTCCAGTACATCTTGGAGGCCAAATTAACATTGTGAATTTGTTCCTCAAATCCTTTCTGAACTGCAGCAAGTCACATGATTCCGCTGAAAGGAGCCACTGCCATTATGGAACATTGTTGCCAAGTTGTGTACTTGGTCTGCAATATCGTTTATGAGGTATATGTCCCAGTTGTATCCACATTAATGCCAGGCCCCGAAGTTTGCCAGCATAAGATCATACGGGCTCCACTGGCTTGCCTTCTTCTCATAGTGCATGACATAACACCCGACTGTCCATGTGATGTAACAGAAAAGAGGAAACATCAGACCAGGCCTCGTCCTACCATTGCTGCACGGTCCAGTTCTGACGCTCATATGCCCACTGGAGGCGGTTTAGGAGGTGGGCAGGGGTCAGCATGGGCACTGGTTATGCAGCACCACATGCAACAATCTGCGATTCACTGTGTTCTCACATCTTTCCATCCTAGCCATCTTTTTCTCTGAAGTTTGTGCAACAGTAGCTCTTCTGTGGGATCAGATTAGACGGGCTAGACTTCGCTCCTCACACGCATCAATGAGCCTTGACAACCCAGTTGTCTAGCAGTCATAATATAGCCCTTGTCAAAGTCACTCAGATCTTTACGCTTGCCCTTTTTCCTGCTTCCAACACATCAACTTCAAAAACTGAATATTCACTTGATGTCTAATATATTCCACCCCTTGACAGGTGCCACTGTAACAAGATAATCAGTGTTATCCACCTCACCTGTCAGTGGTTTCAATATTGTGGTTGATCGGTGTAAATAAAACATGAATAACTAATTCTCTCCACATCCCTTTCACATTTTAATAAGTGCAATGAGGACGCTCATTTCTGAAAAAAAGTCCCTTTTTGCTGTACATGAGTGGATACCAGCATGACTATTGTAAATAAAAAAGCGTGTTTGTTACAATGTAAAAAATGGTGTTTCAACCTAAGATCAGTGACCTCGCAGTGACTATTAGTTCTATTAGTTCTAACTTCCCAATAAGCCTATTTAAAGGGGACCTCCACTGCTTTTCAGAAAATCCAGCAACAATTCAGTTCATTTTAGAGAAACTTGCCAGTTTCTTTATAGTGATCCTGCTACCAGAGGCTGTAACTCTGGTAAAACAATCTCTCCAACTTCAGGCAGCGTATTCAAAATCACAACTTATATTAACTCCCTGTGTGGGAGCTTTTTGAGGCAGATGTCTAGTTCCATTCACCACCATTGTGAACAGTTCTGACTCTCCAAATCTTTCAAGAACAGAACATTTCAAATGAAACCCACTCTTAATGACTTTGTTTAAATCTTGAATGTTTAATTGTGCAGAAATTTTGTGAAATCAGTGGAATTCCCTTTTAAGTATAAACACCCTTTTTACAGTGTTATTTTGGCTAAGAGCCAGTGAAGCTTCAATCACAATATGAACAAACAGAACCAAAAGTCTGTGCAACATTCATGCTTCTGTGCCCAATACAAAATATTTCATAACAACTTCCCATTCTAAAGGGCATAAATATTATTTTCCTTTTTAATCAGCTTTACATTCATGAGGCTGACAAAAAATGCACTTTAAAATATGCACAATCCTGCCCATGGATACATGATAAACGAAAAAATGTCAAAAGGGGGACTAGAGTCAGCTGTGGGTCAGATTCACTCTAAACTGCCTGCACCCATGCTGTTGTTTTCAGGGAGAATTTTCAGGGTGGACATATACAGTAGCAGTCAAAAGTTTGAACACACCACTTTTTTACTCTTTTACTCCACTGAAGATTGTGTTAATTTGAAGGCTGCAGTATGATTGCTGCAGACCATTTCAGCCATGACTTTATTTACCGTAACTCTCCAGCTTCCACATTCTTCCAGATTCTCAACAATGTCAGAAAACGGAAGAAAACAAGCAAAGCAAATACTGTTGCAAACATAATCCAGAACAAAAAAGCTCTTCCAGCCTCTCTTGCTTAGCACCTGCCAGATGGCGGAATAATACAAGAAGATATAACACAGGTATAATTATTTTCAATCAGATTGTGGGGATTAAGCAAAATGTTGTAAAACCCATAGGATTATGTGCCAGTGTTAAAGGACCCATATCCTAAATTCCCCTTGTATTTTATTGTTAGTGTGTTTTAAATGACTCCAGAGGATCCTAATGTATTTCTATGCCATATTGTAACCTCATTAGCTAAAGGACAATAAACTCTTTGGGTACTGATGGGACCCACATGCCTTGCTCCAGAAATACTGTAGGTAAGGCTAATACTGCTAATACCATTGATACATAAAGAGTGAAATCTGGATAGAAGCGCAGTTTTCAACCCATACAAATTTGGATCAGGGAGTCCAGGCATTGCAATGGCCTCTCAAGGTCCTGGTGAACCCTCTCTGTCTGCCTGTTGGATGGGGGTGGGGATAGATGCCACAATGAGACGGCAGAGGACCATGAACAACGTTGTGGTAAATTCTGGGCACCTGTCAAAAACAAAATTGCATGGAAACCGTGCAAGCAAACCACGTTTCAGAAACAGGTCTGGTATCTTGAGAGCTAAAAAAACTACTAAGTGACATGACTTAGATCGCCAGAGACCATATAACAGTTTTCCCCACAAGTCTGGGAGCCTGGTGTCAAATCCAGTGTAATGTGGACCATGACCTTGTTGGGACAGAGGGTACGGGAGCCTAAACAGTGAAGTGTCGGGTTCTTTGTTTTGAGCACAGAGGGAACAGGCTTATACAAGTCTGTTCATCCATGACCACCTAAAATGTCTGGAGAGGAGTTCAAGAGTCTGTTGGATGGACCTTGAAGAGAATGATGATGCAAAACTGTAACCTGATTGGCGGCTTGAACGTAGATGCACCCAGGTGTGTGTATGCCAGTGGTCCTCCCTCACTGAGAGGCCATAACCTCTACATGCCAGTTGATAGATGCCATGCCCTAAGGAATGATATTATCCAGTTTGTTGGGGATTTTAGGGAGCACATGTAGGTGAGAGAGTGCATTAGATTTCCCAAACAATGTGACAGGGTAAACTGAAACCTGTGTAGGACCGAAACTTTTGGTGGAATGGTTGGTGAACCAATGCCAACACATCTAAAGCCAGTTTGACAACTAACAGTTCTTAATTCCCCACATTGTCGTTTATTTCCGGCAACAGTCAGCACAAAAAGGCACATGGTCTTAGCTTAGCAGCACAAAAAGCTTGCTGGGAGAGAATGCTTCTTATTCCTACCTCAGAGGTGTCTAATTCCACCAAGAAGGGATTTTCTGGGTTGGGAGATTGGGAGAGTGAACACCTGAGACTCCAGAAGCAGTCTCAGGCGTCCTCTGCAACCACGAATGGAGATTTATGGTTGAGGAGATTGGGGCAGAGTGGTCATCTGAGATTGTTTCAGGAGTTCATATAATCTGCCATGGAGCACTGTCAAAGGTGAGAGCTGTCAAGGGCACTGATATAGCCCTTGATAAACCTTTGAAGTTTGCACTGACCCTCTTTTACAGTTTGATCTGTGACATTCTTCCATTGCCCCAGTAGTTAATACATCGACTTTCTACCCCACTAAGAAACAACTCTCCCCTCTAGGTGGAGGACCATAACTGGTCTGTTGAGTCATACCTGGGAATAAAAAACGATTATGCAGTCATGGGGCAGTGCAAAAGCAATGACACCCTCCTCTCTACTGAATACTCCTTTCAGGTCAGTGTACTCTGGAGGAGTTTACTCCCATATCTGGAAAGCTGAACAGAGTTAAGGCACTTAAAATCTCAGAGGGCTGAATGGGGGACCAAGGGGTTCCAGGAGATCATCTATTCTTAGGAGGGCCCAAATTACAGTTACTGATCAACAGGACCCCAAAATATGAGTCTGATATGTGGCTGGTGGGGTTGAGGTTTCAGGCATAGCAAGGAGCCCCCTTCTTCCAGTTTACATGGAGTTCATGTTGGAGAAGCCAAGAGAATCCCAACATGATATTTAGTTCAGGGGAAGGAATCAAGTAAAATCGAATCATCTAAATATGACTCCCAATTTGAAGCTTTTGAAGTTGTGGAGTGTGTGACCTGCCCAGTGCCAAAGGGATCGCTATTTAAAGCAGAAACCAATGGGGGCATGGGTAAGAAAAATGTTAAAATCTCAGAGTTGATCATCCAGGATGCTGCCAGCAGCTCCTGAATCAATGATGACCATGACTGATTGTTCTGTGTTGGATATGTTGAGACAAATTGGGGAGTTGAGAGTTAGCCCATCCTGACCCTGCCGTTTGGTGAATTTTGGGGAACAGGTTGCGCCTCTCCAGGCAAGCAACTGTGTGATGTCTAGAGGAAACTGGTAAATTCATTCAAATTAAAAAACATAAAAAGAAATAAACAAGTGCAAAAGAGAAATCAAAGAACTGAAGAATGCTATGAAGAAAAATACAGATAACAAAAGAAAAAATAAACTACAAAATACAAAAAATATATTTAAATGACAAGAGAAAAATGATAGATCTGAAAGAGAGAATTTGTAATACTAACTTGGGGAAATGCCTCCCTCCAGTGGCAGCAATAGCAGCTCCAAATCCAATCTAAGCCTTTGAATCAGAAGATAATGCGACAAACTTTTGACTGAGACTGTACCAAATCCAGTACATGCAGTGCAGTGTATATACAGATATGTGACATGGTGAAGCACCAGTGCTTAGAGAGGGAAAACACACAAATTAGCTTGGTAAAATACCACCGGATTAAAGCAGTCGCTCCAATCCTGGACCATGACATAGGATGTTCAGTTCAAATAACATAGAAAGATACAATTCTGAGGTTACATCCTCTTTGTCAGTCAGTAGCTTATAGTGTATTGTGATGCATAGGGATTTTAAAACAGTCCAATATAGCAATAGTTCAGCTCAAGATCTAATATATCTGCCTTAGATCAGACGGAACCAGGTTTGTTTCATTACTTAGCACTGAAGCACCGAGGCAAATGTAGACAACAAGCTATGAAGGTTTATGTACACCATCAATGTTAGTTACATTAATCTCATAGCCGCATCCAAAAACTAAAGAACCAAACATGTCTCAGCTGCCTGTCAAGTGAAACTGGCCTAAAACTGATTTTGGGCTGAACAATCGCTTTAAGTAAGAAGACTAAGGCCTGCAGCACTAGTAGTTTGGTCCTCATGTGTGTGTAATGAGGAGCTGGTCTAGTTTTTAAATGCCTGAAAAACCCTTAGAAGCGACAACAACATTTCCTCAAATTCATATCATAATAAAATATCTCCTTTTTGACGTACACACATTAATATGGTCTGGAGTGAATGCTTAGAATCTGCACTTTCCACAAAATATCTCCACATATTTCAATGAAGATGTGACTCGAAGAAAAACTACGACATGACTTTGGTATCGCAAGTGATAATTGTGACTTCTAAGGGTTAAAAATGGGCATGCCTCGTAACAACCATGTGTCTGATTCGCATATCACATGGATCATCTTTTAGGTTGCCGTTTGAATAATAAAAGCTTAAGCTGGATAAGCTTTGCCGGCATAAGACTTCTAGGACTATAATGAATGCTGCAGCAGGTTGACTTAAATTAATCGTTTGCAAAAAAATGTGGACCCCATCCCACAATTTCTCCAAATGTAGTCAATAATCCAAGACATGTCTGGTATATGAAGTTTGCTTCTTTGGTTTTAGCACTGGAGCTACAATGTTAATGCATCTGAGTAATGGAAGCTTACACATTACCAATTAGCATAGTGCTAACTGCACACCTTCTTACCAAAGCATTTTGTTATAGAATTAATTGATGTGTGTGTATATGCATATACATATGTGTATAACAGTTTTTCCACAGCTGATTCAATAAAAAGTCTTTCAATCCAAGCAATCCATGTGACACTAATTAAGTCAATAGTGCTAATGTTGCCAACAGTGAAACTAGTCACTAACTGGTAAATTTTCATTAGCTGTGTCTCATTTCGAAGGATGCGCCCTCCGGAGGTCGTATCGTTTGGAGGTCGCATACTCTGTAGGATGCTTATGCGGAGTGTCCTCAAGCCTGGAATCAAACGAGACAGTCTTCGTAGGACGGACAGAAAAGGAAACAGGAAGTATCACGTTGCTATGCCAACAGACAACAGGGTCGCTGCGCTCTCACACTAGTAAACAAAAAATGACCACAACTACCTTCTGAGGTAATACAAATAAAAAGAGGAAACACTTGAAAATACTTACATTTAAACACCACATCTTCGCTTGTGTTCACCATTACATCTGCCGGCGCCGCCATTTTGTCAAATAAATGACGGTTGGTTACGGCGACGCAAAGAATTGTGGGTTATCTGTAGCAGCGAAGGATACACTGCATGCATCCTCCGAATTCCTGTGAAAGAAGGGCGCATTCGAAGGTCGCATTTGGAGTGTCCTACTTGCTTTTCTGAAATGAGACAGCCTCTATGACGTATGCAGCCTTTGAATGCAGCCTCGGGAGGGCGCATCCTTCGAAATGAGACACAGCTTGTAACTTCCTTTCATTCGTAAGTAACATTAGTATGTACAGTCTCAGTCCTTTAAGCTCTGCACTGTACTTTGGTGATTTTTATGTGTTGCGAATAATCCGCAAGCTACATCCACACAGAACAAGTAAAAATATTTGATTATACCAAACATGTCTTGGTTGTTGAGCTGCACGGGATTCATTAGATTTTTTTCACAAACTAAAACATTAAAGTCTATTCATTCACCCAAGTCAGGACCAGAATCCAGGTCGCATTCTATAAGGCGAGTCTCTGGGCAGAATGGGCTCTAATGTAAGCGGCCTAGTTCCGTCCCTGCACTGCCCTTCGTCTGATTGGTCCAGAAGACTGTCATTCACCCAGGGGGAGCATGGGGTTGGCTGCTCCATTGGAGTGGGTGGCACAGCCACTCCCCCTCCAAACTCTACAGTGGGTGGGGTTTCAGTGCTGGATGTGCGAGCTGGAGAGTCTCCCCATTGGCTCTCGCAGCGGGCTCTGGGAGAGGGGCGTGGTCTGGCTAAGAAGTCCAGAGTCTTGGGGCGCTCTGGTTGGCAGCGGCGGCGTGGAGTTGGTGGGAAGATGAGGTTTGGGTCTGGAAGACGAGGAACTTCAGACTGGTCATCTTTCACTGGCCATGGAATCACTGTAGAATGAGTACAGAGAGAATACATGATTATATCATAGCAATGTATCATATCAGAAGGTAAATCTCAGTGGCTGAAGTGAAGTAGGTTAGCAGGATTCAGTCAGTTCTAGATACGTTACTAACTAGAGCCATAGTGTGGTCACGATATTGATATGTTACTGACTATTGTGTTATCACGTACCTGTCAATTCCAGAAACATAAAAAACTAAAGAGCTGTAGTGCAACCAGGTTTCAGATATGTCACCGACCAAAGTAACTAAGACACAACCTAACCAAGTTTCTTTCAGTTCTAGATATATCACTAACTGCAGAACTGTAGCGTAATCAGGTCCTAACTATGTCACTGGCAATAGAGTCGCAGTGTAACAAGCTTTATCTGTTCTAGCTGCAGCAGGTTTCTAGATATACCAGTCTAGATATATTAGATATATCAGTCAGTTCTGACTGCACAGCCACAGTGTAAGTACAGGCACTTTGTTATTATATACTGCTTTAAAACTCTTTTGTTTTTTAAATATTTTAAGAAGTAACCTTCATAGTGCTAATGGGCAATAAAACAACCATCAGTTAGTATTGCCTATTTTATTAAATACACAAGACAGATGCTCTAACCGTATACCAGGAAGTTGGAGGGGTTTCTGATAAATTGGCCAATGAGCGTAATTAGCTAGATTTTCTATGATAATACGGACACTTCCCACTGTGGCTGACCTGTTTGCTCCTGTGTAGTTTTTGTAGGTGTTGGCTGAGCTCTGTGGTTTGTGGTGTTGTTGTTTGCAGTGCTGCCCTTCTTGATGGCTCCGTCGGAAGGCGTGCGGTGCAGCCTGCGTGTGATGCTGGGCGCTGCGGGGGCG
>JBBMFX010000141.1:17443239-17454372 GCA_037832545.1 Rhabdalestes septentrionalis | reverse complement strand
AGAATGAGTGTTTGTGTCTATGAGCGTGTGTGTGATAGAGAGAGTATGTTTATATGTGTGTGTGTGTGTGTGAGAGAGGATTTGCATTTGCCAAAGATTGTGTGTTGATGTTTGAGAGAGTGAGTGCCTCTGTATATACCTAAACATTCTCTTTAGAGTGTGAAAAACAAAAACAGTGTGTGTTCTCTAACAGAAAGTTAATGAACAGTATTTGGTAACTGATTGTCCATCAGCAAAATTTTCAGTAACAATAGGTTCCCTGCTGTTGTTTGCTAACTTTGTGCTTACTCACAATTTTTATTAGGTGTAATTATTAATTAAATGTTCAATAACTACCTGTTAATAAAGTGTTCACAAAGTGCATTAGGAGTACTCACAATGAACTAATAAGTATAGTGTTTATTACCAGTGTTCAGTAACAGTGCCCACTTACTGTGTTCACTAAGTTCTCTGAAAATGATCTGTAACAGCATCTAACTTTGCCCATTAACAGCATTCACTAATAATATTAACTAATAGTGCTTACTAAAGGTTCATTAACAAAGAATTAACTAACAATGTTTACCGAGTTTTCTTGAAGAGATCACTGACCAATAGTGTGTACTGAGTGTTCACTAACGGTACATTAACTAATTGTGTTTACTGACTGTTCACTAACAGTACATTAACTAACTGTGTTTATTGACTGTTCACTAACACCGTTAATATTCTACACTAGAGTGTTTATTGAGTGTTTAATAACAATGTTAACTATCAGAATTTACTGACCGTTCACTAACTAAAAGTGTTTACTGAGAGATTACGAGGCATGTTAAATCATAGAGGTTACTGGGTTTTTTCTAAAAGAGAATTAACTATTAGATTTTACTGCTAATTCACTAAGAGTGTTAACTAATAGTGTTTACTAAGTGTTTACTAACAGATCATTAACTAATTGCATTTGTGGGGTGTTCACTAGCAGTGTTAATAGTGTATACTGGTTGTTCACTATTAGAACAGAAACTATGTGTTTACTAACAGTGTTAACTAATAATGTTTACAAAGCACGAACTAGTAGTGTTTACTGAGTATTCACTGACAGTTAACTAGTAGTGTTTACTGAATGTTTTAGTAGCAAATCATTAAATGATAGTGTTTACTCAGTATTCACTAGAGGTGTTCACCAGCTGTGTTCACTAACTGCGAGTTCACTAGCTGTGTTCACTAAAAGTGTATGGTTACTGGTTGTTCACAATCAGCATCGACCAATGGAGAGTTCACTAACAAAGATTTCTAACACTTACACTTCACCTACAACTTTTACCATCAGTGTTCAGCAGCAGTGTTCACTAAACACATTCACTATCAGTGTTTTCAATAACACAGAGCTCATGAAGAGTGAGTTCACTAGCTGTAAGTTCACTGTCAGAATGTTCACTAGAGTCTGTGGAGCAGCAGCAGTGGGCCTGAGGGTCCACAGGCTGCAAAGACTGATGCTGTGTGAAGGGCTGCAGTGGGACACAGCTGCACTCAGGGACACTGTTTCAGCAGCACATTTATTACAGCTTTTGCACAAACGATACCTTCTGCATCTGACCTTTACACATTTAAGCTTCTATGTTTGTGTATGTGTGTTTTGTTATGCCTTTCAGAGGAGACTAAATATCCTCATCATGAACTGGTAATATTAAAGGATGTTCTCCTGATGCCCTTGAAAAAGAGTTTTTTACAGATTTCACTCAAGCAAAATTAAAAGAGCTGATAGACTGCTTTTGGTTACTGAGATTAACGTTAAGCTTTGGAGTACATGGGTCAACACTCCTGTAATAACCATGTAATAAAATGAAGGACACTCATAAAGTAATGAACATTACTCTGAGTTTGATGGATTTTCTGACCAACGATTTCATCAAATCTCTGAATCTTTCTATTTAATTTCCACATTTATTTCCTTATGAGTGATTTCTAACAAGTCTTTCAGGTTAAACTAACCAAAAACTATTTTATCGATCTAAACGTTAGGTGTAATTAGTATAGATAATTAAGTATTAAACCAAACATAAATAAGGAATGTTTAGGGGCTATTAATGTATTTAGGGTCTATTAATGTATGTCCCACTTAAACATTATTTACAGCAGGACATATGTTACAATACGCAGCATATATTTGATTAAATTGTGTTAACACAAGGCACTATAAAGCACAGTTTTTTTAGTACATGCCAGGAAACCAGATCAGGCTAATCTTCACAGAGTCATTCTTTAATGTGTTATGTTTATAATGTGGAATATTCTACTAAACTGCAAAAAGAAAAACATTTTTTCTAGAAATATTAGTTAAATAGAAATATATTTCATTTAGCGTATCATACGCTACATGGACAAAACTGACCATTACACCATCAGGTACTTTAATGACATTGCATTAAAATCTATGGACTTTAATATGGAGCTGATCCCCCCTTTGCAGCTCTAATAGCTTCCATTCATCCTGTAGAGCATTTATAAAATCAGGCACTGATGTTGGACAAGAAGGCCGGACTCAAAATCTCCGTTCCAGTCCCTATGAAAGAAAATATTCTTAAAATGGGCTTACATTAATTTACCCCTGAAAATACACCAACCCCCTTAATTTGAATTAAGTGGCCATTAAATTGTGAAACGATCCCTTAATTTTACCTTAGAATTATTCTTAGTGCATCTTAAACATAAGGCATCCATAGGTTCTATCAATTAAATGGCAATATTTAGAAGTTTGCTTCCTTAATCAATCTTAATCTTTGCACTCTTCCTAGAAATTAAGGTCAGCATTAAGTAATTTAAGGGGTATATTTCAGGGGATTGGTTTCGTAGGAGTTCATCCCAAAGGTGCTGGATGGGGTGAGGTCAGGCTCTGTGTGGGCCAATCCCTATGAAATCTAATGTATTAAATTGTGCTTAACTCAACCATAATTTGCCCCTGAAAATATGACAAACATCATTTGAATTCAGAGGCCATTAATTTAAAAACCGATTCCTTAATTTTACCCTAAAAATAGATTTTAGGTATGAGTGTGAAATCCCTTAATCCTAAACATAAGGCTTTTTTTTCAGGAGGTTCTCATATGTAAGGGACACATTTTTAAAATAAGGGGAAATTTAACCCCTCAATCAGCCTTAATCTGTCAACTTTCCCTTTTAATTTCCCTTATTTTCCTGGAAATTAAGGTCAAACTTAAGGTAATTTAAGGGGTAAAATTAAGGGTTTTATTTCGTAGTGAGTTGTTCCACACCGAACTTATCCAACAGTGTCTTTATGGAGCTCACTTTGTACACTGGGACACAGTACTGCTGGAATTAGAAAAGGTTCTCTGTCCACAAAGTTAGAAGCATGGCGGTGAACAAAATGCCTTGGTCTGTTTAGCGTTAATGTTGCTGTTTCCTGGAAGGAAATGACCACCAGATTTCAATAAGGAAGAGGTGTCCCAATACTTTTGTCCATGGTTATTTGGGAGCTAATCTGCTCGACCTAGGGAACACAGGCGTGATTTTAGCAGCCCCACCCGGAGAAAAAGACAGAAACGGTGAGGCAGAGAGGGATAATTACCCTTGACATTTCTGTCAACCTAAAAAGCCCACAGTCATTATTCTCCAAAGGGTCACAGAGCACTTCGTACACGGCAGAATAAACAGCAAGCTGCTTCTCCTTACTTCTGGAAATTACATATGGACTGAAATCAATAACTGCCATCTATGTCTAAAGTGTGTGTGAGAGCTGTGGCCGTTTCGGCTCCGGGTTTATTATTGATTTCTCTGCGCTGCAGTAATCACTGACAGTGAACAGGAGACACATCATTACTGGATGTTTTGGTGGGGGAGCAGTACATAAGGCAACGCATCAGTGAAGAAAAATGAAGAGCAAGCCCTCGGAAAGGCCCATAGTAACAAGGAATTACAGGGCTCCCATAATCATAAATTCACATTACTAGCAGTTTATGACAGGATACGGCACTAGGGTCATATAAGACAGCACTACAGATTGTACAATTAGAATATCAAGGAAATCTAGGATATACTACCGGGACAAAACATTTCCCACACCCCCACTGGAACTTTAACTACCATATAAACTAAATGGACAAAAGTATTGGGACACATCTGTTTTTCAGGTTTTGGGCCAGGCTTCATTTATGCAGTGAATCTTAACACTTCAGCAATCTATTTGCAAGATATTTAGATTATGCATCCAAATTCGAGGAGCGTGTTTGAGGAAGAACCTGATCATTCTAGCATGACTGTGTCCCTGTGCAAAAAGCAAGCTCCATATATACATGGCTTGAGATGATCAGCGTGGAAGAACTTGACTGACCCACATAGCTCAACCCCATCCAGCACCTTTGAGATGAACCGGAAGGGACACTGCAAGCCAGGCATTCTCGTCAATCAGTGCCTGACCTAATAAATAAATACTGTCCAGAGCGTATGGTCAAATTCTCACACAAAGGCCATAATCTTTAGGAAAGCCTTTCGAGAAGAGTGGAAGCTGTTACAGCTGCAAAGTCCTACAAGTCCGTTTATATAATGGTAAGGCATCCATTACAACTTCTTTTCATTATCTGAATGAAATTTCCACCAGCACATAAAGGTCACCATAACAAATGTCTGACCGGCTTAGAAATACGTCTAACTGCTCGTCGTTCCTTTCAACACGATACTGCTGTGTAAGCAGGTTACTGCGCCATCTAGTGGCTAAGGACAATATCATTTCGACACTGAATTAATGTAATCAGTAGATTAATGGACAAAAACCCAAGGAGAACCCTTAAGGATTATATTTTATTTCTGTAATAAATCAGTATTCACAGTTAATTTATAGAACCTGTAGAACACCTCAAACTCCCCAACTCAAAAACAGCTCAAAGCTGACTGCTTCAAATGAAAGACTTTGATAAAAGAAACAAAAAACACAGATCACAGACTTCAAAATTTTTTAAAAAAAAATCAGCAAATTCAGATTTGTGAATTGTGATTGGTGTACATCTGGTTAACTCAAGAGTTTCACTACTGCTAACAACTGGAGCAGAGAAAGCAAAACTCACCAAGGGGAAGGATTAAAAAAACCTGCAATTCAGTATCGCAAGATCATTCAAGCAAAGGAGGAAACTAAAGCATATTACAGAAAAAAGGAAAGTTTACTCAATTATACTTAAAGGTATAACTCCATGCCAACATGGCTGAGAAATGGAAAGACAATAGCTGTCCATTAGCGTGACAGTTTTTGGACAGTGCTAACGACAGCCTAATGAACAACCCAGTGTTTCTTAATCTGTAGCACATGGTCGATTACCACAGGCAGCACAGGAGACAACCTCAGCTTTGAGTCAGCAGGTTCTCTGCTCTCCCTCCAAGTTCAGAGAAACATGCTGAAATGGTCTGTGGTCATTTACCATATGCTGCAGATTGAGATCTGTCTGAAAAATGCTGGAGATCCTCTTTATATGTAGCCATGTTGACCAAATTATTCCTTTAATATAAACTTTTTTAAAGTCATCAACTTTTAACACACACTCAGCCTCATATACACACACTTGTTATCTCTCTCTCTCAGTGCTGGCTCTCGGTGGATGCTGAACGGGAGCGAGAGCGGGAGCGGGACCGGGACCGGGAGCGGGACGGTTTCCTCTGAGCGGAAGGAGAGGGAGACGCGGATCTGGAGCGAGAGGCGGCTGGCTGTTTTTTCTCTGGAGTGCGGCTTGCAGAACGCGAGCGGCTGCGAGAGCGTTTACTCTCATGCTTGCTCTCGCGACTGCGGCTCCGGCTGGCCGACTTGGAGCGAGATCGGGAACGGGAACGGGAACGCGAAGAGCTACGAGATCGGCTCCGGCTGCGGCTGGAGGGAAAAAGAAAAAAAAATATATATATATCTCATTCACTGAAAACATAAAAAGCCCAAAGAGTGAGCTTACAGAACAAATACAATGGGCTCATAATGCAAACACTCCAGGGAATTCTAGGCTTAACAGTGCCAACTACAAAACCCAATATACAGAAAATCAAGAGAAAAGGAAAATGATAACTACGTACTTCCTCTTGCGGTCCTCGAACAGTTTAATTTTGCGACCGTTCAGGTCTGTGCCATCCAGCTTCTCTAAGGCGTTCTTCATGTCACTGTGAGAGGCAAACTCAACAACCCTAAAACACAGCACAGAACAAGCAGGTAAAAAACGAATTAAACTACGGCATGAGTTAGTCCTGGACTGTTGTCTGTATAGTCTCCCTACAAAACAGACAGCAACAAATATAGATACACAGTATTCATTAACAAAAGCAAAATGTTTCCCGTTTGGTCAACTTTTACAGTACTGTGTAAGACAGCTGTGATTTTAAGAGAACAAAAACATACCAAACAGAACATGCTGACAGGCATGTGGCAGTACTCAAGCGCAAGGGCACACTTGATGCTCATTAACTCGACCAATGCCAAGCTTAATTTACACTTTGCACTTATACATCAGTAACGTATTACCCATTACGGTCCATCAAACACTTACTTTCTAAGTGCAAAGACAACATTCTAACTTTTTACATGGTCACTTATTACATCCTTGTAGAAAAAAAGGATACATCAGTTATTCTTGCAAGACTGAATTAAAAAGTTTGTGGTGCATCCTGACCTCTTATGGGGTAATGGGCAACTTTAATATCTTTAATAACTTACAAAATCCTGACCGCTCAACACTGACCAGCATTAATTTCATAGCCAACATCTTGCCAAGTCAACGCTTACCCCTCGTTCTTGTTTGTCCTGTGGGCATCCACAAACGTCACGTCCCCAACTTTACGCATCAGGTCTTTCAGGTCCTACAGCAAAGCAAGAGAACATTCAGTGATCGACACGACACTCAAACACACACAACCCACCGAGACGAACACACTGAACAAATACAGACGTTTAAACACACTGCATCCCGCAGCCACACCTGTCTGACAGTTACAAGCCCTAAAGTGTGCACTTGTGGTGTAATGTGCACTTTTATGAAGCTCTTCAAACGCCTTGATCATGTGACCATACTTCACCCACAAACAGATGCCAATTTGAAAAAGTGCTCCAGGTATTTCTGGTTTTCAGAATGTAATTGATGTTATGATACCTATAGCCTAACAAGAGCATGAAGAAAGAAGAGGCACAAAGCACAGCATCGTTATTGATTTAATTGCTAAAGAACTCGCGCACAGCATTCTCCACTTAGATTTATGTAATTCCTGCTTAATAACCTCCTGGCTTCTTCCACTGAAGTGACCTATCTTAGGCTATCTAAGTATCTTGTATATTACCCCCCCCCCCCGCCATCTCCACTTAAAACATGCAAATTTCTTACATTCCCTCTACGCCCCTCAGAATTAAATAGGCAATTTATTACAGTACCTTAAAGACAATCTCTTCTGATCAACTGCCCTCTGTTGTACAGCAGTCAAAAAGGCAGTAGGCTGAATACGTGTACAGTAAACCCCCACGTCTCACTGGGGGTTACGTTCCAAGAGCTCCCACATACATAGTGAAAAACTGCATTGTGGTGTGGTCCAAACTGACCATTTTAGTGGTGGAAAGCCTAACTAAAAGCCCCATTTAAACGGAGTATAATACATTATCCTGAAACAGGCTGTAAAGGTAAAACCATTTTTGTACAGTACTGTACAACTCCCACAGCGCTAGAATGTAAAATATCGATGTTTACCACTGTATAGAATGTACAGTAATGTTTCTGTGCCATAATTTTTTGGTATAAGCAGGAAAACAGTAATAATTCATTACTTTTATAGTAATACAAACTCAGGGCCTTAAGAACAAAATGAAAAAGAGAACACTCAGGATGCTACAAAAAAAGGATATCTGCAGGTTTCAGCAAACCCCTATTAGTTTGGTTCTTAGAAAAAAAACATGATTGCTGATCCATATTAAAGTGGGGGTTTACTGTATACGTAAATAAGCTCTCTATCATTTAGATACATCATGTAATAGTGATCAGGGCCCTTTAACCCACCCTCATAACATTCCACCTACAGTAAACTCCCAACCTTTCATCCATGTGATCTATCAGTGTATTGAGATACTTACCGTTCCAAACCACAGAAGACATTAGCAAAGAGCCACTTCTCCAAATACCAAACGGAACCAATGCAGTTTAAACGACCTTGGTCTCGACCCCTCCGGCCTCCACAAGCACGGACCCACCAGAGATAGCGAGAGGAGTGTGCACCCCCCTGCTTCTGCACCAACAGAAAAAGACCCAAACGGGGCGCAGGGGGGGGCGGCGTGGAGCCGATTTGTGACCACAGACCCTCCAGAGTGGCTACCCAAGTCCTCTAAGGCTATCCTGCGCTACCGCTTTCACCCGCTATGGGGCCCAGCCAAGAATTAGACCAGCCGCAACTGCGTGTAGGGAGAGGCACCACATGGACACTATTCAGAACACAACCAGCAGAGGGCGCTATGCACCTCAGGGGCTGTGCATGCAACTCCAATTAAAGAATATCAGAGCACAGCTGTTAAAGAAAGGTTTGAAAAGATGGGTCTCAGTTAGATTACCTTTCAGCAATTAGCAGATAAATAACCATTAAACAATAAGGCAAATTAAGAACTGAGAGTACCTTATTAATATACACACTTAAAGGGTGATTACTGTTACATTGTGTTTCTGACTTTTACTGTAGTGGGGTGAAAAAGAAATGGTAAGTAAATAGGGGAAAAACAAAAAGAAATAAGTGACTCTTGCGGTTCATCCACACCCCTCACCTGCCAGCTGATCCGGGAGGAGAGATTCTCCACAACAATTCTGTGCTCCGTTCGAACAGGTGGACCATACCTGAGGCACAGAAAAGTGTCAGTATTGCATTAAGAACTTTATGGTATGCCTTGTTCTAACGGTTTACATACAGGAATGGCATTGTATATCCTCACCTGGATCCCGCACTGCGTGATTGACGGTAGCCTCCAAAACGTGGAGAGAAACGTCCCCCCATTCCAGGACCACCGCCTCTGCCACGACGGGACCGAGCATGCTCAATTGTCACCCTACAAATGCAAATTTGCATACATTTTGAAATTACACACCCAACCCAGACCTATTAGGCAGAATAGTTCAATGTAAAGACTGAGGACCATTTCCCTCTTCTCAATTTAAGAATGGGTGAGAGCAATAACAACTACAGGGATAAGCAGGCATTCCTGAGTGTATGATATGGTCAGTACCTCTAAAACAATGAATTGCATGGATGACAAAGTACAGAACAAATACAGATGCAGATTGTATACCCAGGCTGGGCGGTATGCTTGTATACTATAGTATGTAGAAATACAGACGGAATTACTTTCAGTACCTCTTTAATTTGAAATCTCAATTAAAATGACAACTTTATGAACCAATAATTGGACATCAAATATTAAGTGTCCCCCCCCCCCCCCCCATATCGACCACTCAAAGCAAAAATACAAACGAAGAGAGCTTCGCACCTCTCACTGCAAAGCTCCTTTCCATTCAGCTCATACACTGCATCATCTGCATCCCTGTGGTCATCAAACTCCTGCAAACAGAAATGAGTTAGACTCCCCACAGTGACTGGACATGTATAAAGGCAGTATGTCCTCAATCCTTACCACAAATCCAAAGCCATTTTTCAGGTTGATCTCTCGGATGCGCCCGTAGCCTTTGAAGAACTTCTCCACGTCTCTTTCCCGAGCATGAGGACTCAGACGACCGATGAACACGCGGCATCCACTCATGATGTGACCTTAAGGTAAGCTGGAAAAAAAGGGTCCATGTTATGATGTGTTTAAGACATGCCAGATAATTGGAAATTGCAAATACTGCAGATATTTCAGATAAATGTAATGGCCTGGATTTTTGGCTTGAAAACCAACCTGACATTACAACTAATCAGGTAAAGAAAAAAAAACTACTAAATTACTTTATCAAATTATTTACATGTGATGTTTGCAATCTTAGATAATCTGCTATGCTTAAGTGTTTGTGCAAATAAACTTGTATTGATATTAGCTTACTAGTCTATCCCAGCTTTAAATGATATGAACGTGATTGAAAATTTGTGACTCCAAATAAATAATTAAAATATACAGCAGCTGAAACATCGTACACCATCTGAGCAAAAAGCCTGAACATTACTCCAATAAAGCATTCAAAGGCATAGACTTCAATATGGTCACATTTTTATCTGTGAGAATTCTGTAGAGCATTCTGTAGGTTCGACATTGATGTTGTGCGAGAGGGCTTTCTACTGCACGAAACATATCCAGCTGTGTTCTTAAGGACATTGCTTTGGGCTTGACTGGGTCGGTCATGCTGGAGCAGAAAAGCTGCATGTGTTCTACCCCATAATGTGTTCACAAAGTTGGAAGCATGGCGTGTACAAATAAAATTTGGTACGCTAGAAAATTAACAAAGTCCTTCACTGGAAGCAAGGGCCTAGCCCCAACAATAACACAGGCGTTCCGTTATTTTTATCCACATAGAGTAGGCATTACAGGGCATGTTTTAAGAGTTTGCTATCGTTTGTAAAAGCAGAGGTAATCATCAGCCAAACTACTTTTCCCCCCTCAGAAACAAAAAAAGGACCAAAGTCCAGCCAGAGCAGAGGCCTAATAACTTGAAATTAATATTTAACTCCAAATGTAAATCCAATGTCTCAGTTTCACCTTAAATGGGGCTGCAGCTGCGTTTTCGCCCTCCAACGATAGGCAGCAACTACCACGCCGTTTAATGAGGAACATAAAATGAATCCAACTTCGCTGAACTGCATATACTTTCTATACAAACGCTTGCTGTGCACTCGTTTTTTCTCAGCAAAACGTGTTTCTCTATTTAACAGCACTTTAACGACTTTTTTGAGGAATCACGATCGGCTGAGTCAGGCCTACCCCCACAGTGACCTCGATTTAACAACACGGATAGAAATAAACGATCGATCTGTCCCAAGTGTCTAATTCATTTATAAAAAATTTTAAACACCCAAGGAAACAAAGAAGGCCAGTAATAGCTTCGTTTTAGATCCGACGATCTTTCAAAAAATATCTGATACCCAGACGCGGCCATTAGCTGTGTAGCTAAGGCTAGTGCTAAAGCTAACACGTCGGACGGTTACTTGGCTGGCTGTGCGGGA
>JBBMFX010000141.1:17409009-17421466 GCA_037832545.1 Rhabdalestes septentrionalis | reverse complement strand
AAAAGAGTAGATTACACACACACACACACATTACAAGGCTAGGCTGTTGTAATGAATTTTATCATGTTCCACAAACCATCCATCTCAGCACAAAGCCTACTCAATTGAGGTTTTCAAGCATAGTATTCATTTTTAAAAAATGTCTAGTATCGTCTCGTTCTCCTGAACTCAGTCTCGTGTCTCGTCTCGTGGGAAAACCGTCTCGTCACACCCCTACCAGAAACCCATATGCAAGCTATGTCATCGAAGTTATATGTCAAAGCAGGAAGCTTATAAACCACCTCAAAGACTGTCATCCAGATTTAATGAAAGAATTCAAGCAGGTAAGTTTTAATTTTATTTTATATTTAGAGCTTTTGTTATAAAAAATATACCCTTTATTAATTTGAATGGCGGATTGAAATTAAC
Organism: Rhabdalestes septentrionalis; assembly: GCA_037832545.1. Lineage (NCBI taxonomy): Eukaryota > Metazoa > Chordata > Actinopteri > Characiformes > Alestidae > Rhabdalestes > Rhabdalestes septentrionalis. The sequence continues at coordinate 17,421,058 of JBBMFX010000141.1, read as the reverse complement.
ATTGCTAATTGCTTAGTTAATCGTTAGCGTAATGCGGCTAATGCTAACGCGAGTAGCAGGATAACGTTTCTTTATTAACGATTTAATACTCTTACAGCGTTTAAAATAAGACATAACAATTTTTACACAACAGAGGCTTTTAAATGTCCTGTGTGGCCAAAATATGTGTTAGCAAACAAATGTATGGTTATAGTTTGTATATTTAAAATCGGTCCATCACAAAAGCAGTTCTAGATTATGATATATGTTTCGATTAAATAATAGTCCAGTCAAATACAGTCCTGTATAGTTTGGTAAGGCTTTAAAATAAGACCAAGTTACAATGAGTGAACGTTAATGAATGCATTTGAATGTTATATATAAAGCTCTTAAAACAATTGTAAATTAAGTAAAATAGCTGCTGTATAACATTTGTTTATTGTTAAGTCAAGTTAAAGGGAATCTTTTAGTAAAGTGTTTTTAATAATAGTGTTTCTGTCTTCATACTTAAATATCATACTTAAATATATTTTCCTTTTTCAGCTACAGGACGAGGAAGACGATTACAGATGCAGTTCAGAAGTTTGACAAAAACTCACCTGAGGCAAGAAAACTGATCTGAGCTGTTGCTGAATACATATGTCTGGATCAAGTGCCAGTTTATACCGTTGAAAAATATTTTCATTAAGACATATGTTTAAGTTTATAAATCAGAAGAGTGTGATATTCTGTCATGTAATTACTGTTTTTTATTAAAAAATAGCTTGTTGTTCAATAAATATTTTTATGTTTTGCTTTGGTACTGAAATTGGTACCGAGAACCGAGGATTTTCACTGGTATTGGTATCAAATCCTGAAATTTTGGTACCGTGACAACACTACAAGATACACTGAATTTATGAGACCATTGCTAGTTCTTTAGGCACAATTGTGAAATCTTTGACACAAATCAACTAATGCACTAATGAACACTTACTGGAAGGGGGCAGAAGAACAGGAGCAAATATACTGTTGTTACCTGGACAGAAAAAAAAACAACACACACACAAATACACAGTACTACTGAGTAAATCTGAGTTAAACCTTTTATCCACCTTAATTTAGGGAGACAAATTAAATTGAATTGTTTTTTTTCTTTTCTATAAAACAATAAGTCATGTTAAAAGGAAATTCTAACCATAAGTAGTTTAAGTTAAAATGATGCTGCATTTACAGTACAGAATAAATGAATAAACCATGTCAGCACCATGTTAATTGCAGCAATACACACATGCCCCTCACCAAAGGTGCTGATTATGTCAGGGTCTATGAAGACAGAGGAGAGGTCTGAGCTGGCGCTCTGTGGTGGTGTGGGAGTGTTCGGTGAAGTGGGCAGTGAGGTGGTGCTTTCCGTCTCAGTCTCTGCAATGCTCCTGAATGTAATTTTATGAGGTGGTTCGCGCTCCAAAGGCACTGGGTGAGCCCGGGCAGTCCCACTGTTTCCAGATGTCTGCCGCACTGGCCGGACCCCAGGGGACTTCAGACTGTACATTGTCTTCCTGGGCTATAGAATGTGACATAGGCACACAGACAGAAACTGATACAAACACACACTCATACTAGATTTGCAGGCTTGAGTATTTTTTTTTTCTTTTCAAAATGAGCACACATATCACCAACGTTATTTATTTTTTAAACGAAAAATATATCATCACAACATCTCCAACTAAATATTGCTAAATTTACTAATTATTAGGATAGCATAATATTCTTTTTTGAATGTGCTGTTAGTTCTTACTACTGCTATATATACACATATACTCACAAATCTTGGAGGCTGTTTGCAGTTTCGTGGCTCTATCTGTAGAGATTTATTGAACAGGTAATCAGAAAACTCTTTGTCACCCATGTTGCCCATTGGGTTCAGATTCTCAAAAAACCTCTGTAAAATAAACACACACAAAAGAAATTGACATTAGTATAAAACAATAAAAAGGAAAGAAATGACAGGACTGTGGAAAAAGGAACAGAAATAACCCCACCCTGATGTCGTGTTCCACTCTAAGGCAGTACGGCTGGTTCTGGTACTGCTGGATCTCCCCTGTAATTTCGGCCACTTTACGCCTCTTGCTGAAATTAATCAGCTCTTTGCCGTGGCGCTTCAAAAAGTCCGGGTTACCCTCCTCTGTCTTCAAAATGTTCGTCAGGTAGATTCCTGCACACACATGCGCACAAAACAGAGGAGGCTATTATCACACTCACAGACTCACACATACACAGATGCACACCAAGGCTGGATGTTTTTTGTATAAGTGAAATTGATCTTTGTGTATTTGAATGAAGCATGTGTAATCTGTAACTAAATAAATGTTGTAACGTCTTGTAACTTGCAACTGCAAGCTGTGAGATGTTTTGTTTCCAGATAAACTAGAGATTTTAATATTACCATAGGCAACAATAACAAGAATTTAGCGGTGGGCGATATATCCATTTTATCAATTAATTCGAATATACAGTTCAGGACAATGTGGCTTTCTGAAACCCGATTTTTTAACTTATGTTACACACGAGTGCCAAAAGTGGAACTAATGCGATCCATCGTTCTACATGGGTACATTAGCGCGCTGCACCCAAACACTGTAGCAGTATTTTTGCCTAAGAAAGGTATGGCTACATCTGTAATATGGACACTGGCCCTCCAGGACCAGCTCCCGACACCCCTGCCCTAGTGCCATATGATAAGAATGGGGCATGGTGGAAGGTAATAAAAAATGTCAAATTCAAAAGTCAACATTGGATTGAACCATTTATTTGTCATCTGTAGTTTGATTCAGGTTTTAATTCTAGGCCATATCACCCAGCTCAACAATAAATATTTGTATATCATTCTCATGTATTTTGACTGATGGTGAGAACTGCAATTCTTTTAACAATGTAAAATAAATAAAAGTTTTGAAGTGAACAAGGACAATGGAGAATGTTGTTAAGAGCAGTTGAAACTACGTCTCACCAAAGAAAGGCACACAAGGTGGGTTGATGGACTTGAGCTTAGCTAGGTATTTTTTAAAGTGATCCTGACTTAGCTCCACTGCTTCTTCTAGAATCTTCCTCCTTCTCTCTGGAACAGCCTGCCCACACAGACACGCATTTTAATTGAGTAAATTTGTGAACACTAGTGCATGCTTAACCTATGTCTCTAAATGCATTATAGTTTTTGTTCCTCACCTCAAAGGTATGGTCAAGGCGGTACACAGGCACAGAGTTAATGGCACTAACAACCTCTAAAACACCATTGAAATTGTTGAGCTCCTGGAACAACTGGAGAATTTCAATAATCCGTGAAAACACAGCTACTCTCTCGTCCAAATTCTCCGCTTCAACAATACATCTGAGAGAGAGAGAAAGAGAGGGAGAGGGAGAGAGGGATATTAGGCATACAAGTGTCAAACGTGCTTTAGAGAACTACACATTGGAAACTGCTACTCACTTTTCAAACCACAGTGTAAGGTTAGTGGAGTGTCGGATCATCCTCATCAAGTTTGGAGAGTGCATCTCTTTGCCCTCTTTAGTCCACACACTACCCACCAGCTCGGAGGGACGTACAGCCCTACACACACACACACACACACACACACACACACACAATCGGTCAGTATTACTGTTCATTTAGAAGCAGTAGAAGCATTTTTTAAAAATATTTTAAACATTCTGGCCAGTAAAACATTAACATAACACCAATTTAGCAAGAGCGAGTCTCACCTATAGAGGTCAGACTCCAGCAGGGTGAGCTGACGAGCGATCTCAATTGGGTGAAGCGTCATAAGATCAAAAGTTTCGACTTGTCCAGGGCGGCTGATGTGCCACTCGATGGGAGGAGGAGGGCTTTCAAATGTGATGTTGTGGCTCACTCCATTTGACTGAGTCTGTATCTTACGCTTAATGATCTTATTAATGGACTCCACCCACTTACGCATAGACTTGCCTGCAAAGACAGAAAAAACACACAGACACACACAAAACACAGTCAATCTTAGCACACACCATCATCTTAGAACCCAGCCCTTGTATGAGAAAAGGCTTGAGAAATAAACAATTATGATTATGAACTTCCTACGCTCATTGTGTCCCATGCTTTCTGAATCCTCACCCGGCCCGTTCACTTTTTCCCCCCACTATTTGACTAGAATTTCTAAATATATCCAAAGTATTCTTAAGCATATTCATACCTCTGAGTTGTAAGGTGTTGGTGATGTACTCCTCAAGCCTAAAACGTAATTCTGGATCATTCTCAAAGTCATAGAAATGATGCTCAACCCACTGGCGGAACACATTCAGAACCCTGAACAAGACACAAACATGTACAAATTTGTTTGCTTAGGTTCAGGTCAATGTTTGATTCTGATAACATGAAAAACATTTGATAACATTTGGCCATGCCAGAAAAATGTGTGTCTGTATACACTGTATACCTGAGCTGTACAGGTTGCACATATTCCCTGCGGAATCTCTGGAGCTCTGCTGCCATTGGCTGATCTCCATTCCACAATGCCTGCAGGTCTGCCTCAGTCTGTTCTGGCTCTGGAATCTCAATCCTGCAGAATCATGGGGAGGATAAAAGAGCTAAATTGAAGTGAAACATCAGGATGAAAGCAGTATGTGCAGATCACCACATAAGAGATAACTTGAAGAAATCATTGTGTGCATTAGGGTGTGTCAGTGCAATTCACCTTTCGATGAGCAACGTGAGGAGGTCCTGCGGTTTGCAGAAGGAACGGTATGTTGTCAAGAAAGTGCGCACAAAATTTGGGTCTGCGAGAAAAGAGTAAGGAGAAACTCAAGATTCCCATCCCATACTATAAAGCCCCCCCCCATATCTAGGCCATATCACCCAGCTCGACAATAAATATTTGTATATCATTCTCATGTATTTTGACTGATGGTCCCATACTATCTGTGTAACTCACCTGCATACATGTGATAAGTGAGTCTCTCAATGAGTTTGTCCACAGTGCCAGCTTTAATGATGGGTATCCCAGTCTTGCTCTGCGTGTGTTCCTCAAAAACAATGTTTTCTTCTGAGTCTTTTACAGTAAAGCGGTAAACCTCAGGTGAAGGCAGCCGAAGGGGCTGAGCCTGTTCCTCTCGCTGCAGCTCCGTATCCAGCATGCGGTCCAATGTCGAGCGGTACTGCAGTGTCACAAGCGCCGCCATCCAGGCAGTCTTCTCTTCTACCGAGCGGGCGCAGAAGACGACGCTGCTCTCCTCGCGGCCCAGCAACTCGAAGGCAAAACGCTGCTCGCTCGTATCCTCCCGATCCACAATACGATACTTGCGCAGCACAAACTTCTCCTTCAGACGGAACTCGGCCCCGCTGCCTGTCCCCGGCAGCCGAGAGCTCTGATTGGCCTTACAGCTGATCATAAGGCCATCAAACAGGAAGTTGTGTCGCTCGTGCTTGGCTCCTGCACGCACCAGTGGGCCCTCCAGTATGTACTGGCTGCAGCACTGGCCAATGTCCTTTCCCTCCCAGCCGTCTATGCTCCGCTGGATCTCGTTCATCCGCTTTATAGCTACTTGTTTACTGCGGACTGGCCTGCTGTACAACCGGTACAGAGGCTCACTGTAAACAGAGGGCAAACAATGTTTTGTTTTATTTATATAAGTTATTGTTTTATATTCAATACTAAAACCTGAGCTTCAGCTCTAAATGGGACCAAATGTCAAGGGGAGCATACCCAGATCATAGCACATTTTTGGGTTCCATTTTTGAAAAATAATTTCAAATCTAAAAATAATTTAAGTCAATCAGCTTGAAAATGTTTGTTGCCTGAATTTTGAGGCTACAGTGGCTAAAGGCATTTGCCCGGAAGACTAATGCTATGCAAAATACACAATGCAGCCTAAACCAAACTTTAGACACCAAAGCTGGCCCACTCCAGGGGGGGAATTATGTCACTGTGTCACTGGATGAGAGAGTAGCTGTGTTTTCATGGATTACTGAAATTCTGCAGTTGTTCCAGGAGCTCAACAACTTCAATGGTGTTAGTGCCATTAACTCTGTGCCTGTGTACCATCATGATCATACAGTCAAAATAAAATAAACGCACTGCTCTGTAGTGTGCCTGTGCATGCATGTGTGTTACCCAGGTTTGCGACGGGGCAGATTTTTTCCATAGATGCGCTCGATGCTGCTCTGTAGAATAAGCAGGGCTGTCTGAGCTTGTTTTAAACACTCCCTGTCATCCTGGTCCTCACTCCTTTCCTGAAGTTGCTGTAGAGACAACAGTGAGTTCAACATTACCAACTGAACTGCAGACACATGTAACATGATGGGCACTGCATAATGAACTAACTGGTGGAACACTTTGCATTTTTAGTGTGGGAAATTAATGCAAAGACTGTGAACAGAATAAATGTTATTAATTATCGATATTAGAGATGGGCTCGATCCAAAATGATATCGGTATTGTGTTCTGATATAGTCTCAAATTAAATATTGGATATCGGTGGGACAGCCCTGATCTCTATATTCCAGTTCGGACCTCGTGCGGGACCTTAAACTCGATGCTGTGTAATACGGGATGCACAAGCAGCAGACGCTCATCGACTTTTTCCAAAAACGCAACAAATTTACTGCAGACAACCACAAACATCAGAGAAGATTCTTAGCTCTCCTTCAAGAGGCATCTTGGCCAGTCCACCTTACATACAGAAGTCGTTAGATTACAATCTGCTCATGTTTTGTCTCCGAATTCATGTAACATAAAATGTATTCATTTTACACTTTAATACTTTGAAAAGTCGTTGCTGCTAAAATGGACATAATACTTGAATTATTTAGATGACTGTCTCAAAACAGATGAGGTTAAAGTTGGGCACCTTGACATAATAATTGAACATTTAAAGGTTGTTGTGTTTTTGATTTTACAGCTGTTGCTGCTGCCTTTTTGTGAAGTGAAAATAAATTCCTACGGAATGTTGTGTAAATTTTTTTCCAATAAGTGCTTAGAAGTTTATTTTTTCTGTGATGTAACTTTACTAACAAACAGCGTACTTTCAACATAATAATGCTAATACTGAAGTAAAAAAGGTGTATAATATCGGAATCTGTATCGGTGCTGGCAGCTGGTATCGGAATCTGATCTGAACTGGAAAAACCTGGATCGGCCCATAACTAATAGATATAATATGAATGTATATATTGTAACTCCCTGCTGTTTTTAAATAATGTTTGGAGGAGTTTATGCACCAAAAAACATCATTCTTCTCTAGAATTTCTCAGAAAATCTAAAGGAATAAGTGGGGCTAACCTGATCTGATGGATAGATGTAAATAACAAAAACAATGAAAAACAAACTGTTTCATAAAAGGAGTGTAAAATGAACAGAAAGTTTTTAACTGTTTAAGACTGTTAAAAGAAGTAGACCATTTAGCAGATTCATTTTGAGGGGTGTAACAAACTGACCTGCAGAAGTTCAAAGTAGTGCATGCAGTGGTAGACAGGAACCATCATCAGCTGTGGGAGAACATACTGCACGGCTTCCTTAAAGCCTTCAGCAATCGACTGAAGAGCACGCACACACACACACACGCACACACGCACACACGCACACAGTAAAGGGAGGGGTTAGATCTATCTCTAGTGGACAAGACAGTAATCTGAGGAGGAGATGAGGCTGGGGGTAACTGTGGGTGTGTGTCCTTGCATTTGTATCTTTATGGGGACCAAAATATCCTCATAATGAGAGGAGATAATAATATATTTTTTGGAAAATGTTGACGTTTTACTTGCCCTCACAAGGAAATGCAAAAAAGCATCATTTGGTAACACGACCAAATGGTAGACAAAAGCAACATTTTGTCGTGTTACTCGGATATAGTAATACACATGTCTATGGAATGTCCTCACAAACACAGTAATACTGAAAATATCCATGTGTATATCTGACTGAGATCACAGTATCCCTTTAACCATGCCACACACTCCACAAGACAACCCCCCATAATCAATAATCTACTGCTGTTTCTCTTCTACACACACTCATGGAGCTTCATTTGTTTCTCATACACACGCTCATACACAGCATTTCCTCAAAATGAACACACATTCAGTCCACATTCAACTATTGTTTGGAGCCAAAGGAAGAAACACACACAAACACACCCACAGGTCCAAGCTCAGTGGCAGCTAGCTCTATCTAATCTCCTTGTTTTCAATTTTACACTCTTTAAACCTTTATTTCCCTGTCTGACTCAATCACTCATTTTCCTCTCCAACACTTTTATATCCCTTTTGTGAGCAACCCTAATGAGTAATTAAGAATGAGTTCAGTTTATTTTTCATATTTAAAAAATGTTATGACATCAGCCACAAGACGTGAATTCATAAAAATAAAATAAAAAAATCACAAAAATGTCATATACGTGCATCCCTGAATTATACCTGGAAATGCAGGGCCACAGTAGAATGGGTCATGAGGCTGGTGAAGTGGTCTTGAAAGTTTTTGGAGAGAATGTCCTGTGAAAGTGTCTCGTATGGATCAAATGCCTGTTCCTAGAGATAGGAAGAGAGAGAGAGAGAGAGACAGAGAGCAAGACAGAGCAAGAAAGAGAGAGAAAGCTATAATAAGCAAATGTTTCACCAATGTTTAGCCAATTGAATGCTCTTTCAAATGTTTATTTTATGCTCAAATAATCTATAGCCAGCTATTTAAAAAATAACTGGTTATTAAAAAAAACAAGGCTTTCTGTCGTTTTTTCTCCACAGCTGCATCCTAACATTCATCCCCAGGCGGCTATATCAAAGCCTTTTAGCAGATAGTCTTTTTTAGACCTACTTATATGCATGTGATTGACTACTTAGATGAGGCTTTTTTATGTTAGTGCTAATTGGCTACAATCTAAAGATATTATTAAGCTGAGGCACTGAGAGAAACAGGTCTATTTCTGCTGATAAACACACATACAGACACAATACATTTGTGTCATTTGTTCCTTACAAGTTTCTGCCAGCCAGGGGCTGCTGTTGGAGAACTTCCATGATTCAAATATTCACTGACCACCAAAAAATGTTAAATATCACCCATAGATAACAGTCGTACCTCAGCAAGGTCTTCAAAGCAGCTGCCCACCAGAGGATGTGGACTGCCATCTGCTGTCATCTCCACGGCATCTTCTATCAGACCCAACAACTTCACAGTCAGCTCATGAACCTCCAGAATATTACTGAACACCACGTCCACATCCTCCAGACAGAGAGCAACAGAAAGACGGGGAGAGGGATGGGGAGATGGAGAGAGAGAGAGAAAGAGAGAAAATAATGGAGCAACATAGAAAATAAGGCAGCACTTTGGCCAAAAACTGAAACGAAATATCTTGGGAGGGGAAAACTTGACTAAGTGTTCTCGCAGGCTAGGGATAAAACTGAGATGTTTCTGAACAGGTAAAGAGATCTCACCTGAGGTGTGAAGAGTTTGCTGTTGGACAGGAAGGCTTTGCGGAACACTTTGATGATCAGGTCGAGTTCACGTAGGTACTGCCGCTCCTCCGCAATCTCCAGACGCACAAGGTCATCGTAGGTGAGCTCTCCCGTAGAGGAGACCTCCTCTACACACTGAGACACCAACCCTACTTCCTCTTGGTCAAACATGTCCATCAGCACCTAACAAACAATCAATATATAAAAAAGATTCTGAAATATCTGTTTATTTCATTTCAGCAATTTCCAGATCTGCTCCTCTAAAGATTTCCATTTTCAGTGATTTTTGGTGGAAAAACATAATGCAATAAAAACCTTCCTCAGACAAATTAAATTTGTAGTTTTTTGTGTTTATCTTTCAATCTGTTACTGTTACTCTGTTAACCACCTATATTGATTCACTTTATTTTACATTTGATTTTATTTTATGTCTCATTAAAATGTACTTATTATTAGTATTTATAAAAGCCAAAAGCTCTTTCAGCTCAAAATGGTCTTGTACAACCACAACCTTCAAACCATCTGGTCACTGTGTGAATGTGTTTTTAATGTACTGATTAAAAAATGGTTTTAACAGATGATGTAAATAGTAGACAGGAATATGACTTTTGTGCAATTCATGTTAAAACGATGCGAAAAATATTCAAGTTTTTTTGTTGATACATTCCTTTAACATAGTGGACTTGGAAAATCAGCGGAAAATTTCTAACCTTGTCTGCACACATGGACACTTTAATGTCCTGCTGGCTGATCTCGTAGTGCCGAATGTTGCCCACGTAGTTTCCTGCCAGTTTGAGGATGTCTGCTGATATGTACTCCAAAACAGCAACGATGTAGAGGGAAACATGGTAGTCTATCTTATACCCCAACACCTCCTGCGGAAAGAAGACACAAAATAATAATCAGCGATACTGATTCAGCAATGCTTACTATGGACTATAAACCCTATTCTACTGTGGATGTGGTTTTACCAACTTTACCAAAGTTTAAAAGAAGGGAAATTCAAACTACTTGTCACTACACTACATTTACTGAATATTTCAGCTGCTTCAGTCCAAACACATGGTAATAACAATCATGGTTGTGTGTGTTACCTTCAGTAAAGGGTGGATTTTGTCCACAGGAAGCAGTAAAGGGTTCCGGCGTTTTCGCTTCTCTATTGCTGACTGGGCATCCGCCATCGCCCATTTATCTATGGGATACGGAAATGTCTTCTGGATGCGCTCCTGCAAAAATGCGTACGCACATACACATGCATGACACTTAAGTGAAGTGAAAAAGTGAAAGTGGCCATACTGTCATATGTGACCACACCACAGCAAACAGTGAGAAACGCACAGAATTATTCCTCTGCATTCAACTCATTCACAGAGTGAAGCAGCGTGCAGCCAGGAACACAGCACCCAGGGAGCAGTGTGTGGGGACAGGCGTGTTATAATAAAACGATTCGTTTTTGTTTTTTTATTTTTTGCTGCAGCTCCCATTCTGAGGCATGAGAACTTAGAATAGATCACCGTGAAGCTTCAAACAACGGCTAAATATCAACTTGTGAGAAACAAATAGAATTCTAACTATTGTTGCTGAAAAAATTAATGACCAATTATTTATTTTTAATGAACACCAGGACATTCGGTTTTCGAAACAAATAGGTGATTTATTACTAGCTTTTTTGTAACATATTGTCAGCTGTCGTTAGTCCAAGCACAGTACAATAAACATTTACCAGCACTATAGTTTAATATGACACCTTGTTAAATGCTTAAGTGATACTGAAAATGGGAGCAATCACCATTCACCAAAGGCTTTGAAATTGCTGCGGCTGCCATTTAAGCTTAACTAACCAAACCGGAGGTCTTGACAATGCGGTACTTTGGCCAATGTGCATCAAATCAAAGAGCAAGTAGGAAAGCCTGTTTAATATATATGGTGCCGGTAGTGCTGGAAGACAGCACTGTGCCTTTTTAAAATGATCAGTATTGATATTACTATTTTAAACCTACATTTAAACCTATATAAACATGAAAAGGCTTTAAAAAAAGACACTGAAAAGATAAAAGACTGTAGAAATCCAGACAAACAACACTGATAAAACCGGCGTTCAAACCAATTTCAAACTCGCAGCAGGAACATTGCTGCCAGAGTCATAAACTTGTGTATGACTTTCTATGGGCAACAAAAGTGTGTGCAAGTGTCTGTGTGTGTACCTCCACATCTGGAACAGTTCGGGGCTGGCTGACACACAGCATGTTCAATAGCTGGAGTATGAGCTCCTCTATGTGCTGCAGGGCGTCCTCTTTAGCTGACAGGTTCGGATGCACCTGCAACTGCACCTGCAGAGACAATAATGCAGCAACGTTAATGTTACATCAAAACACTCTCTCTCACACAGACTCACACACAGACTCACACACAGACTCACACACAGACTCACACACAGACTCACACACAGACTCTCACACAGACTCACACACAGACTCACACACAGACTCTCACACAGACTCTCACACAGACTCTCACACAGACTCTCACACAGACTCTCACACATCCTCACATACTCACACTCGCATCCTCACATACTCACACTCACACATCCTCACATACTCACACTCACAC
>JBBMFX010000141.1:17319751-17333164 GCA_037832545.1 Rhabdalestes septentrionalis | reverse complement strand
AATTTTCAGAAACTAAATGTCACATATTTGTAATCTCAGCAATTTTCAGAAACTAAATGTCACATATTTGTAATCTCAGCAATTTTCAGAAACTAAATGTCACATATTTGTAATCTCCACAATTTTCAGAAACTAAATGTGTTTGATTCTAATTATTCAGAGCACAGTGCTAAGTAAATTGGTCCTTAATACAAAGGGACCCAATCTCAGTACTAAGAAGCCTACACTATTTACGTTGTATTTTTCATAATCTATTAAAAAATTACCCAAAATAAATCGTTTGTCAGGTTGGTTCAAATGTAGTAGAATAGAGAACTATGAATCCCATTGACTTTAGGAACCCTTGGCTTGGCACTTACTGTCTCTTCCTCCTGGATATCTTCAATGACATAAATGTCAGTGTTGACAACCATGGCCTCTGGGTTGGGGGAGGCAGAGTCCAGACTAGAGCTGCAAGAAGGCTGCTGGGGACTCACCACTGATATGGCCTGGAGAGGAGACTTGGACACAACTTCATTTGTAGATTTTTGAAGCTCTGTGTCTTCAGCTGATTTAGCTGGATGAATTCTTTTACACTTAACTACAGTCTGGGACAGTTCATGAATTTGCATAGGACTATTTACAGGCTGACTAATGTCAGATGTATCTGTAAACAATATGAAGGCAAAATAAATTTATATTTCAATGTAAATGTTGAAAACTTCTTGCATTTCAAAAATGCATTTTGATATGAACATAAAATACTTAACATTTCAAACAACGACAAGCATAGAATAAATTCGTACTTGGAGTTTCAAACTTTACCAGATGTTATTGTGTGTGTAGTCTCTGGTTCATGTATCACCAAACTGCTCTCTGTGATGTCCTCCATTTTGGCATTAGCAGGTATCTGTACTACATCCTACAGGGGAGGAGAAATTAAGCTTTCAAACCACTGCCATAAGCTCACTAACAGTTTGTCTACACCTTTTATCAGTGTGTATAATAGAGCTTTGAGTGAAATAATAATTCAGATTTTGTCTGTAGCTCACATCCGACACCAGCAGCTCCTCAGATTCGCTTTTGATATTAACAACTGCTTCATTTTTGAAAAAAGTCTCTGCAATCTGCTCTTCATTTTCTTCCAGTTTCAGCTCCTGAATTTCTCTCCAGCTATGAGAAACCTCCATCCTCATTTCTAAGAGCACATCAGTAAAAACCTTCACAATCTCTGAGGTTGTTTTCGCCATGAGTGACTCAATGAGGGTCAGGAATTTGGCAGTTATGGGGTCTTCGAACTCCATGGTGTCCACTGAGTAAAAGACAGTCCAGCAGCGAATAACGAACGACACTCTCTTCCTGTTAAACAAAAGGTCATGCTGTTAGACGATGGAATAAATAGGCAATTGGGAAAAAGACTTTATGCTAAAAATGAGGACTTGCTACAAAGTAAAAGTTAAATATTAGAATATTTCATAAAAAACACAAACTAAGCTGTTAACTAATAGAAAATGTACCCACTGAACGTTTGTTGTAGCTTTTAATCACCTCATCTTAACATTTTAAACATCACCATATAGCATTTTACAATGCATTTGTTAGAAATGAGATGCATTAATGTAATTTCCAGAATTGTCAGAACATAATTGCTTTATATATTTGCATGTGCAACTTGATTAAAACTATTTAATTTACTTTTTAATAATAAAATTAGTCACTTTCTAAGCCCTTGCTAAACACTGTCCCCTGCTTAAAAAACAAACAAACAAAAAAAACACCTTTTGTGTGTTTCAAATTTTACTACTGTTATATATTTGTACGCTGCTCCACTCTGCCTTTTGAATTGCCCCTCGGGGACAAATAAAGTTCTTTGAGTTGAATTGAATACCACTAGTTAAAAACAGAAAACATAATTTTATGTTTAAAATTTTAATAAATTAGAATAGGAAAGTTGTCAAATGACTTGTCTTAGACCAGCATTTCCCAACACTTGTACTGGAGGCACAGCGCACTGTCCTACCCTGCCATACCTTGGTAATGGGTGTGCTAAAGCACTAAATTGTTGCAAAACTGTCATAGACACAATTTCATCATTTGGTATCCCAACATTCTTTATTATACACTGTACATTCAGAAAGAAACTGAGAATATTTTATTTATATTTACAATTTCAAACTCTATATCTCAGACTAAAATACAAAATCAGCCCTTAATGATTACTTATGTATCTGAACAAAGATTAAATTATGCTGGTAAATAAATTATAGATCTAATATGGTAAATAAGTGTTCCAAGAATAACAACAGTAATGGGATTATATAATTATAAAACAGTAATAATCTGGATTGTATATCTTAAATCAGAGCTGCACAATTTGACTAAATTATCAGTGTTGTAATTGCAATAGCAATTTGTAGCAGTATTATATGATTACATAATATTTTTTGGAATTAAAAAGGCTTAGCTTCTCTAAATATTCTTTCAAATGATATGTTTACTCCATCCATTCATGTATAGGCTATTTTCAAAGGGTAGATTGTGTGATGCAAAAAAAACCAAAAACATATTTAAATATTTCTATATTCTGACTAAAGCAATTTAACACCAGGTATTCATGCACCAATAAGTCAGCACCTTTAACGGTCAAAGACTGGCCAAAATAAATTTGATTACATTAAGACTTATCAGAACACCCAGTAACTCACCTGGAACTGTGATTAGTCACCCTGTGATTTGTTAGAGATTTATTTGCATATTGCAGCATTCAGCGAAATTACCATCACAGAGACCAGTATAATGATATTGATCAGCAGATTATACATTGTGCAGCTCTGTTTTAATCACAAATTTCTGTACAACTGAACCCTTCCACCCCTGGTTGTTATGATGATTAGTTTTACAGCATCTAATGCTCTCTTTAAATATACATAAATTGCACCAAATATAATGAGGCAAAGGGAACACGATTTTTTTCCTAGAATGCAGACAAAATAGAAGATTGCAGACTGCAAAATTGAGCTAGGAGGGATCACATCACGAAGTTTACAAGTATGATTGGCCAGAGGTCAGTATTGGGGTGCTGGATTTCAATAGTAGCCTTAAGAATTATGAAGCCAGTAAATATTCTATCCTTGTTTTAAATCACTTGTGTGCTATATTTCCCGTCCAGCCCTGTATGTTAAGCGAACAAACCTCTCGGTGAATAAAACAAAGAATGGTATCTTCATAGTTAAACGGTTCTTAGTTTTGCTTCTTAGTTAAAAGCTTTTCATTTTCAATGAGAATTCAAAAAAAAAATTGGAAAAAGGTGAGAAATTTAGGAATGTTAGGAAAACTGCGCTGAAGCTGGTAAAAGTGAATCAGGTACATTGATATTATATTATGTAACCAATATTATAAAACCAATACAGGAAAAAAACATTTTATTTTATGTCAGACAGTAAACACGCCAGCAGAGATAACGTAGGTTTGGTAAAGCACAGTTATCAATACCCACCTCCTAAATCACATTTAACAGATTCAGAGCGTACAATCACTTACACGGAGATTCGTTTGGCTATGTTCAGACTTTACAAAAAATCCCAAAAGACTGACCTTAAACTACACACAGACTGCTTTACGGACTAGACCGTCTTGTTGACACTCTCCGGCTGGGATGGAGGGGCAGTTCTTGAAGGAACCGGACGGAAACATGCACTGGGACTTCGGTTCCATCTCGGACCCAGTATGGATCCAAAGGGCTCCAAACAGAAACCAGACCTTTTGGCTTTGTATGTATATTTGCTTGTTTTACTGGTCGACTTTTAGTAAGAGTGGCGTTTTTCCTCACACTCCAAAACTAGACATTTATTCATGTACTTTTTCCTTTTTAAAATACAATATAAAAATATAAAATACAAATTAGACCTTTGTACTTAGTTTGTAAGTTGGCTTGGTTTACTAGTTGACAAGACAGAAAAAGTCAGAGAAACAAGTCAGACTTCCATAATATCCAAATAAGATCATTTATTTCTAATGAGACAAAGAAAAGACTGAGAAAAAAAAAGCATGAATGACCAGAGGATGTACTCAATTTTCAATGAGATATTAGATTTTATGACATGTATGTTTGAAAAGAATCACAGTATGGGTTGTGTTAGTACAAGTAGTTCAGGTGCTGTTGCTTGAATTTAAATGCTTCAGTTTCAATCCTAACTTTAGAACTCAAGAGGATGTTCAAGCCAACAATGGTCCTTTGGTCAGAAACCAACCTCTGATCAAGAGCTAGAGAATCCAGATCATGGAAAAAGATGAGCTAATGCCTCTTCTGTAGAAGGTGGACCAAGGAGGTCAGCCTGTTTCATAATGTAGTCAGTGAGCGTACACAGACAATAAATACACGAGAAAAGCTCAGTACCTGCAGGCTCCCTACCTTCTGATCGACAGGGTAAAGGAGTGCTGATAATTTTTCAAAGAAAATGTGTTACAGTCTGTATAGTCCTCCTATACAATGGACCTACATAGAAGGTGTATCTGGAAATAAAAATTAATGAGTATATACACTCATCAGCCCATTTCAATAACAGACAGGAGAAGTGAATTACATTATCTCATTACAGTGGATCCTGTCAAGAGATGCAGGTATATTAGGGAGCAAATTAAAAGTAAGTTCCTGAAGTTGACTTGCTGGAAGCAGAATAAATGGGCAAATGTGAGGACATAAGCCAGTCAGTGTATATTTTAATACAGTTAATGTGTGTTTTTCACTAATTAACTCTAAGAATTGACTGTTCATTTGTCGCTTAATATATCCCATCCCTTTATTGTTACCCCTGTTTATTCACTTCACCTGTCGGTGTGTTTATTGTTGAGGCTGATTACTGTTTGTCTACATATAAAAGTGTTATTTTAGCATTCTGCACATTGAACACCTCTTTATGGACTTTTAATTATTTAATTTGTAAGGAGTCTTGGCACCTATGAACAGGTGGGTTTTATATGAGGCAATATGTCCTTTTTTCTTAAGTCTGTGCCCTGAGAGACTTTATTTTAGCCATTTACCTTATTTGTTATAAGGTTAACAGAAACGTATGTAAAAAAGCAATCGCATCAACAATCCAGACAAAGCACCGAAGGGCATTTTATAATCTTGTGATAATCATGTCCTTTTTTTTTCATCAGAGTCAGTCAACACTGTGTAAGAAATTCTCACATGCTGCAACTGAAATTTTGCATGATCTGTTTGGTCATTTCAACTGTTTAAAGATAATAATTACAAAAATAAGAGTGGTCTTTTAATTTCACCAGTTGAGGAACACTGAGCAGGGTTAGGCGGTATACTTCTCTTCCCCCTGTCTTTGGGCTTTGTGGTAGTGTAGGTAGTTTTTGTAAAGCTCACTGAACACTTCCTTAACACCCATCTGCAGTGTCATGTTCAAGAACTTTATATCCCGTTCAACACAGAGGTCCAGAATGCGGTAGATGCCTTCAGTCAGGTGTGCCTTGATTTCTGGTTGAAGTGTTACCTTCACAAATGAATCAGAGATAAATGAATAATGGTTTTACTACTCAGGATGCCATACACATTTAAAATGATAATTATCTGTATTAAGTCTTGGCTTTGTCTTTCAGTCCCCCCCAAAAAACTGCATATCACCATATCAAAATAACACTCCTTGATTGATTTTTCCTTACACTGTAGTATTTCTGAAAAAAAAATCCTAGTAAATAAATAAAGAACAAATTATGTTGTAAGCTAAAATACTGGATGGCAGTCTTTCACTTGCACAATTGGATTTAGGCTTTAAATAGTGTCATTTCTGTCCAGCATAACTGGAATAATTGTTGAAGTAAATTTCAATTAAAGCAAGGTATTTGATGGGCAACAGTGCTTTAATATGTGGAGTTTGCTTCTTGCTTATATTCTCATAATCAATAAATAAAATGAACTTATTTCAATCAACACTCTGGATTTTGGACAGCACACTGAACATTTCTGGGGGTTCTTTTGTCCAACCTCAACTTAAGCTTACAATGCTAATATATGATCAATCACATACCACGTATCTGTAGCTATACTATCGATGTGCTTACCCTCTGCAATTCGCTGACATACTGAGCCACAATAAATGAGGACAACACTGTGAAACCCTCAGCTGTGCTGCTGATGTAGCTGTACATCCTCTCCACTAGCATGGCACACTTCAAAAGTGTCTGAGAATCCTTCTCTGGGGTTGAAAAAAAAAAGATAAATGAATTTAATAAAGTTATTAGTCCCCATAAAACATCAAAATCTTGACTGTGGAGTTTCTGTTTGTAGTCCATACTATAAAAGGCAAGTCAGAACAGTCTGTGTGGAATGTGAACATTTGTGAGCCTACCTCTTTCCTTTTCACCCTTCTGCCTGCCCTCTTGTATGACTGATGACACCAGACGGTAAAAACAGTTCAGAAATGTCGGCCCAGCCTTCAGCATCACCTATGATCATTATAAAAAACATCCAAACTGTCACATTAGAGAATAATCAGTATAATATAGTCAATATATTGATTTAGTAATAAAAATGCTTTGTCTAAGGTACTTAACCTCAGATGAGAATACAGGGTATTTGTAGTGTGATGCAATTGTGAACTAATGTTTTGGACAAGAAAGTCACAATACATATACAAGGTTATTGTAGAATCCAAAGGGGTGCGTATGTGTAACCATTGCTAATAATAACACTCATAAATTTCAAATCAAACCATTTTAAATTACATTCTTTGTATCTTAACCACTGAATTATATAGACATTCAATACATTTAGTAGACAATGGGAGCATGTTAGGACAAAGCTTATTGATCAGACAGTCTTTAAACAAATGCCCCCCCGGCCCCTGCCCTGGCTCTGCCACTGTGGGCAGGAACCAAGACCGCAGCAGATCGCCATACAAATATTTTCATTTTGTTAAAGTAGCTCTCAGAGGTACAAAGGTTGGAGACCCCTGGTCTAAGGCTATAAGACTTGTTATGTGACAGAAAGAACCCAGAACGTGTCATTTTCCACAAACTGTGCCAACATAAATATGAACACTAAACTCATGTCCAAGTTGCAATTGCACTTCCATCTAAAGGACATTCACCTTAGGGTAGCACAGGATGATGGCAAACAAGGCTTCATGGGTGGCCTGGAAAGCTGAATAGTAGTCGTCCATGGACTGGCTGTCCAGGGGCACAGACTGAAGAGCTCCCAGGCAAAGAATAACATCATGTGGGTCCGAGAGCTGGGTCTCCCCCTGACGAAGCAGTGTGGTCAGGGTTTCTACTGCTGGCACAGTCAGGGTACTAGTGAGGGACGCTATTTCACTTGATTCTCTTATCACAAACTGTAAAAGACATTAATCAAAAAGTGTTAATAATGGGATTTCATGTTAAATTCTGGCATGTATTTATTTTTACCATTGAAACGCACGTTAAAAACTTTATTTATTTTAACAAACACATACAGCCCCACATACAGCCCTGTAAAAAAAGGGCAATTAATTTTAAATCAGCATCTCTATGAGTATGAAACCATTCCATGCCAGTGTCTGTTAAATTCATACTAAAGCACCTCATTCTGCTTCATTAGTGATCCCCTGAATCAAACCTTATTTAATGAGGAAAAGTATAACTGCAGTATATCTACAACACTGCTGTAAAGAACACTCTCCTCTTGCAATGTAACCAGGTGGATGGAAAAACACTATTAGAAGTACACCAAACATAATTATTGCCATTTTGTTTAAGAGTAAACAAGAGATTTATTTTCTTTGACTTATTCAGCTTCTGAAAACACTTCATCATTTCTCATTTGATGTTTCGCCATTTCCTTTAAAAAGTAATGCTTCCAAGAACAATATTTTTATTTGGAAACTTACAAAACTACATGTACATGCGGCAAACCACTGACTAAAAATCAACAGAAAGAAATTGTGAGCATAACATAGGTCTTTGGCCTTGGCAACTATTCTAACAAAGAACATGGCATTTAAGTTACTGCACACAAAATGAACCAATAATTAATCATTAATAAACTCGAGTAATGACACTCAAACAAGTACTGTATAGAAATACTCACAACAAGAGAAGACAGGATCTGAGGAACAGTAAGCCAGAAGGTGTTTGAGGAGGTCTCTGGCAAGGAACAGCAGGCAAGCAGCTTTATCAGAATCACAGACGCATAGACGTCCTGTCAAAGTTCAAAATGGACAAATAAGAAACAGCAGCCAACAGATGATGAACATAAAGTTCCAGACTTATTAACATCATTTTCTTCACACAATGTTGTTAATATAGGACAGTTTTCTTATATATTATAATGTATCCAACTAATACAATTATCAATACCTGAAGCTCTTGGTATTTGAAAAACTGTATTTTTGATATAATTATTATAAAATAATTATTCCAGCAGCTGTAACTACCTCCTACAGTAATAAAAAACACATTACTGGACTATTTTACTTTGTAAAAAGCAATCTAATTAACACTGGAACTAAAAAGCTCAAATGCCACACAGAGAAACATACCCTGCTGTATTCTTTTTCAACATTTGAAGCAACAAGTCCATCCCGAAGCAAGAGAAACAGTGAATGAAACTGCTCTTCAGAACAGCTGAGCATCAGTTGAGCAAGCAAGTCCTTAACCGGTGCCTCAAGTTCTTTCGCTTCTGATATAGACAGCCAGGGACCTAACATAAAGGAATGACATGCTGGTATGAAAAGGAGGGAAACATTTCAAGCATGTCAGTTCACAAACATTATCTCAAAAATATACTTACTTGATAACAATTTATGGACACTCTGGAGAATCTTAAAATGGAGATCTTTAAGATCCATCTCCTTAGTTGTTTGTGCAGCCAAATAAAATGCTGAGAGGTAATGCACTGACGAAATTAGGAAATCCATGGGTTGAGGTGCTGGAGATAAATCCTTCAAGATCTGCTGGCCAAAGCTCTTGTAGAATTCCATGTGTGATAATTTGTCTGGTTCATGGCCTTCACTAATATCCTGAGTCAGATGAGAAGCCTTCGCTAGTTCACTCTTAATCATCACTGTTGCCACATCAACAGAGAATGAGTGCCTGAGCTCAGCCGCTTCCGTGTCAGTCAACACGGCCTGAATGACAGGCCCCATTATGGAGACACTTTTCCCCAACAACTGACTGAGAGACTCATCTAGCTGCTTATTCTTCCCGAGGATGGGAGTGATTTCTTTACAAAGTGTACTCAATGTTGCTAGGTGAATCTGAAGGTACAGAGTCTCTTCATTTTTTCCTGAATCCACAGAAGAGGCAGGAACGCACCCAGTCATGAAGTTAGCAAACTTTTCCAGATTGATTCGCACACTGCTCTTCCGGTTAAGTATCAGCTGGATTAGGCACTGGATGAAGCCTTGGACTGACTGAAGAAAAGAAAACCAGGCTAAGCTGTCCACACTACAAAAAAAGCCCCTACTAACACAGGTCACAGCTGCCTCTAAGAGTGTACTACCATGTATGACCCTGAATACCGTATGGGAGTTTTGCCCCATCAGCAGCAGGGTCATGAGGCTTAAGATCTCTTTTGAGAGGTTGATGGGTGCCGAAAGTGCTCCATTTCCATCTCGGTGAATGCAAAGTTTCATTAAAAATAAACACAGAAAAAGCTCTAGGTAATCTTCAATGGACATTGCTTCTGGATTCAGGGCAGATGTGATCTTGACTAACTGCAGAAGGGTGTCTACTTGTGTTGCAGAAACAGGTATTAAAACACCAGTTTTAATACTATCCATGATCTTGTGGGCTATGGCGTTCAGCCTCATCATAGAGGGTGAGATATCGGCTTTGTGCTCTTCTTTATCAACAGATTCAACCCCCAATTCTGTGCAAGATTTAAAAAATGAGGGACACAAAGTCCGTACATCAGATGCACAGAGCAGATCAAAGAACTTTTTCGTTATAGAAGCCACAACTGCTGAGTGCAAGCCAGGTAATTCACAAAGTACAGCACTCTCAAGTAATTGTTTCGAAATCAGGCAGACGGAGAGATCTGTTTTCTCCAAACTGCGTCCCAAATCATGCTGAAGCAGGGAGTTCAACATTATGTCTGCTATATAAGATACATCTTGCTGTGAGATGTGTGGCACAATTAAAGGTAGATTGGTGGTTATGAGAAACCAGTAGGCCACAGAGTAAGTTTCGCTATTCACACTGCAAAGCTGAAGGTCCCAGGTCTGCTCAGGGCTTAGATTTTTTAAAGGTTCTTGTCTATTCACTACATACTGAGCAGTTTCACTAAGAATGCTTTGTGTGTCAGCATTTGACATCAACATTGGTGAAACAAGTAAATGTTTCTTCATCCTGTAGAGAGCAATAAGCTTCTGTAGAAACCTACAGAGTGGAGTACCGACCTGGTCAGCTGAGCTTGTAAGTGCCAAAACTTTCTCTACTGTATCTGAGAGGGGGCTTGTGGCAGCGCTTGCGTCAGCTGGGGATGTGTATTTGCTGCAGTGAATCTGAAACAGAGCATCAGCCTCATGCCAAGTGTGAGTAAGAAGAAGGGCCACCTCTTGAATTTTCTCTCCCCAGTGAGTGCCTGAGATTAAAACCCCCTCAAGATACTGTAACAGGGACCTAACCAACTCAAGCATCTCCTCCATTAAACTCTGAGTTTGCCTGACAATAGGGACTGGGGTACTGTCATCTAGGGCCTTAAGACTGAAAACAACAGCGTGCAGAAGGATGCTCAGAGAGAACAGCTTCAGTGCCGAATCTGTTCTTCTTTCACTCAGATGAGGTAGATCGTTTTGCATCTTCTCTACAATAAGTCTGCAGATTTCAAAATTCTGACTGGGAGGGTTGTCCAAGAGACACTGACTCAAAGTTTTCTGCACAGCCTCAGGCAACAGCTCCTGTCTCAGTTCATCAGCTGCAGGTCGGCAGATTATGACCAGCAATTCTTCGATGAGTCTCGGGAGCTGTCGTAGTTTAGCATAGGTCTGTATGACTGCAGACACCAGCGTTTCACGAGCTTTCTTCACACGCGATTCCATGTTGTCTGCATCCACCCAAGCTGACGAGACAAGCTCATCAAGATCAGGTTCCAGGATTTGGTGGTTCAGTGAAAGCAGAGTTTTCAGGCAGCGGTACCATGCTGGTATGTCCGTCTGAGCATTATTGAACAAAAGCTGTGCCACTTTCCTGTAGAAATTTAATTGGACCTCTTTGTGACGTACTCTGTCTGCAGCCACGTTATAGATACTTCCAGCCAAGCAGGAGTTCAAAATGTTCTCAAGCGAAAGCAGAACAAGGCTCCAGTTCACCCCGTTAAATGTATCCTTGATCCCAAGATCGTCTGTAAACTCTAAAGCAGTAACAAACTTGGTCATAATGTGGAAGCAAACCACTTTGCTCTCCTCTTCTTTGCCAAATGAATCTAGAGCAAATTTGAAGAGTAACGGGAGTGAATTGGATCTAACAGCACAAAACAAAGCTTCTTTGTCAGTGCCATGCCCATGGACAAGTTTCGACAAAATTGCTGCAACAGGGCAGAGCAGTTTATTCCCGGCTGATGCCTTTTTTGAACATGATTCTCGTTCTGAGGGCAGAACTTCTTCTTTGTAGTATGATAAGCGGTCATGGAAGAACAGAGCTGACTGAAGAATCATGTCCACTTTGCCCCGGATGTCTCTGCTCAGATGCTGCCGGATTCTTAAGTCATCCTCCTCGGCCCATGCCCTTGTGGTCAGTAGGTGTCGTAACAGGCAAAGTGGCTGCAAAAGATGTTCTGTGACCTGAGTAAAAACTCTGTTGGTGTTGCCTTGCTGTCTTTGTACAGTCAGGTAGGTACTAAGAATGAGAAACAGAACCTCGAACACCTTAAGAGAAAAGGGCTCCAGAGATTCCTGTCGGCTGAGCTGACATGAGGCCAAACCACAGACTCGCACCAGAAGCTCCACCAGTAGATCATATCTGGAAGTGTAACTAACACATAGAGCAGGAGAGGTCAAGATCCCATGGCAGCAGCTCAAAACGGTGGACAGGCTCACAGACAGCGTCCCTGAGGCGCCTTCATGGATTCTGTCATTGATTATCTGTGAACAATGAAAAGTAAAAACTGTAATTAAACTAAATTTATTTATGACTATTATAAACGAAACTTATATTATCCACCAAAAAATGTTTTTCAAAAATATTTCCTGTGCCAATTTTCACAAAAATACTAATTTATATTACTATTGTATTTAATAAAATGACAATCATGCATGCATCATATACAGTAAATATTTGAGAATACATTCAGAGGCACAAAAATCAGTATTATGCATCATCTACCTGAAAAAATCCTGGGTTCAGTGTAACTGTTTTTCCCTGGTTCAAGACATGGTTAAGCTTCTTGCTGTGAAGAACATCATCTAAGTGAGTCCATATGCCTTCCACAACTTCATGGGGTACATCTATTTTCTTGCTGTAATAACCAGAAAGGGCATAGGCACTCCAGTCAAGCAAAACCTGAAAAGCCAAAATTTTAGACATATAATATTCTTTGTAAACACACAGGTATTTCTTGCTTTCAGGTATAGCATATTTGTAATACAGAAAGAAATGCATGAAGACTGTGCATACCTTCAGGGACAGAATAGTAAACACATGTCTATAGAATCTGTTAACATTTTTTATTCCTTATCTGGCAAACCAACAGGTCACCCATATGTTAACTCGTCAATGCATAACTAAAACGTTATTTTAGTTACATTATTGAGAACTGAAAAAAATGGATATCCACCTGTTCCTTATTTGGGAGATAACACTGTCTGGATGCCCATGCAAATTGAGCAAGCTTCAGCTTATCTGACCATGGAACCAGAGGGCTTTTAAGCTTTTGGTAGATGCCAGTGTAGATGGCAGCCATATCCAAACCTATTTGGGGCTGAACAGAAAAAAGAGAAGTATAAATAAATAATTGTTGGGAATACATGCACGTTCATAAAATAAATATATAAAAACACATCTATGACACATTTCACAATATCTATCCAAATAATCTTAATCCTAATTATTTCTAATTAATATTACCATGGTGTGAATAAATCAAGCGGTAAGATTGCTTCTTATATCTAAACGAACACTTTTATTTTCCCTCTGGTACAATAAAAAGCACACCTAAAACTGTTTTCCGCTTCTTCTGAGTCATTTCATTTTCTGAATAGTTAAACTCGTTAGATGATCGAAAACTTTATTCAAGCCGCTAGCTGTGAAACTGAACATTTGTTATGGTGTCAATATGCATTATTTTAATCATTCATTAAAAGCAATTTGTGTATCAAAACACAAGAAACACTTACAGTCACATCTCTGGAAAAGGGAAGAATGGGGACAAAATTTTCCAAAGTGTGACAGTTTCAAAAGGAGAATCAGACAGTGTGCATTGTGTTAGCGGCACACACTACAGGACTC
>JBBMFX010000141.1:17302326-17315766 GCA_037832545.1 Rhabdalestes septentrionalis | reverse complement strand
GCCATTATTACTAGACAATACTAGTCTGGGGGCAGCTGATTAGACATCTGCCCCGAAATCGGAAGGCTATGGTTTTGAATCCCAGGACTGCCGGTGGCACCAAGGAGGTACGCTTGAGTGAGATACCATCCCCACACAATGCTTCATTGGGTGAATGTGTTAAATACTGAGAAAGAATTGCTTTGGCTTGTTCATGCATGATATTTCACACTTTAAACAGTTTGTGCCACTGTTCTCTGTTTTGTTTGACCTCATTCAAAATCCGTATAGGGTGTAATGCTCAACAGGAATGAATAACCTCAGTGAGAGTTGGTTAACTACAGGCAGTGTTAATGCATTCGTTTTAGTGACTTCCCAATTACTGCTTGTTGTGAAGTCACATGCTTTCAAAACAGGCTGTTTCCAAACACTGTTTAGTCAATGTTTCATCAAACACTCTTCTTTCAAATAAAGATGTAGGTCCTTAAAGTACTTTTAGGCTAACACTGCTGGATTGTTTTATCTGCCTTGCTTTTGAAAATGTATAAATAAATAAGGTTGGAATTGTTTTTTACTGTAATCTCCCTTTCTTTGTAGCCGCGGTTGGCTTCCTGGTCATCTCCAGTGCTGTCACCATGTCCGCTCCATTTTTCCTGGGTCGAGTAATAGACACAATCTACACAAGTTCATCTGCAGACTTCAGCTCCTCTCTAACATCACTGTGCATCATGTTAGCAGGGATATTCTTGTTTGGAGGTGCTGCTAATGCTGCACGTGTCTACCTCATGCAAATTTCAGGTGAGATTTCAATTTATTGTGAATACCAAAGCCACCTGAATGACAGAGTTTATTTTGTTTTAGCAGTGAAGATGAACACAGGGTTCTGTGTAGCCGCCTGTGAAATTTGAATTAATTCCAGTTTGACTTGAATGTGTTCTGAAGATGTCTTGTCTGTGATGGTTTTTACAGGGCAGCAGATTGTGAGAAACTTACGTGAATCCCTTTTTTCCTCAATTTTGAGGCAGGAGGTGGGATTCTTTGATAGAACTCGCACTGGTGAGCTCATAAACCGCCTCTCAGCAGACACAGCCGTGGTCGGACGTGCCCTCACAGACAACTTGTCTGATGGCCTTCGGGCAGTTGCTCAGGCTACGGCTGGAGTCAGCATGATGGTAAGCACTATGTTAATGCTAGCAGTTTATGACTGTTTTATGACTTGGTGCAAAGTTTATGATCCATTTCTCCTACCCACTACTAGCGATTGGTGAACCTGGAGTCTGAGTTAATGACTGCTTTAGAATAAGAGGTTAAATGTTGTGAACCGAAGTGCTAACTGACTAGCCTGTTTGTTTTTAGACAAAGTAGTGTTCATGCAAGTTATTAGTTTTATTTTTCTCATAACAAGACCACCGCTGGGTCCCTGAGCAAGACTCTTAAGTTGCTCCAGGGAGACTGTCCACTATTGTTAGGGAAAAGAAGTTGCTTTGGATAAAGTTATCTGCAAAATTCCGCAAATGTATTTCTTTTTTCCAGCATACCTCTGGATTATATTTACATTTTTTTAATTAGTAGACAATTTGAAAATATAACTATGACTGTCAACTACTTTGGTATTATATAAATAAAATCAGAATATGAATTGTTCCCCATATTGTTTAGAAAATTCCTCCTAATAAACTTTCTGATTCTGATGAAGCAAAATAATTGTATTGTGGCAAGAGATCTTAGTGATTTTAGACCCTGATTTCATTACCTCTGTGCTTAACTCTGTAATGATTAGAGATTTTTTCCACTCTTATTTTCCTTCCATTCAGTTCTATGTGTCTCCCAGTCTTGCTTCCTTTGTCCTAATGATTGTGCCTCCTATGGCTGGCCTGGCTGTCATCTATGGAAGATATTTGCGCTCCATATCCAAACGAACACAGGATTCTCTGGCAGAGGCCACACAGGTTAGACTCAGCTTGCTGTTTATTTTTAAATTAGCTGCTCTAACTTAAGCACTGCATCAGAAAGGTGAGCGCTGCCAAAACATGTTTTAATGCGGTCATAAACGTTTTAGAGTGTAGTATCAGCCTGATTGCATCTGGTCACTGTGTACTATTTACACATCCAAGTGAAATCTCTTTTCTGTGTATTCTATAGCTGGCGGAGGAGAGGATCAGTAACTTGCGGACAGTTCGTGCTTTCGGGAAAGAGCTCACAGAAGTGCAGAAATATGCTGAGAGGGTGGACCACGTCCTCCACCTGGCTAAGAAGGAAGCGGTGCTTCGCGCTGGGTTCTTTGGAGCTGTATGTCTTTCTTTAGAACCTGTGAAAACATTAACAGAATATTGTTTTAGAGGTTGAACAAGTTAAAAGATACTTTATTACAGTCATATACAGATGCACGTTGAATTTTTGAAGTTTGTTACCCTGTATTCTACATTGCAGATCACTAGAACATCTTAAATGAGGCAGTCATTAAACTCTTTAACCTGTGTTTTTGTGTTTAGACGGGTCTGAGTGGGAATTTCATAATTCTGAGCGTTCTGTACAAGGGTGGGCTGCTGATGGCCAGTGAGCATCTGACTGTAGGGGAGCTCTCCTCTTTCCTCATGTATGCCTTTTGGGTGGGCATCAGTATTGCTGGTGAGGATGAACTGCTAATCACAAACTGAACACCACACACACCTCAATTTCTCTGTGCATATACAGTATAAATACATCCCAGTAGTTTTGTGTAGTGTCATATATATTTCTAAATATCAATAATTTTTAAGTAACTAATTTGAAATCACTGTGTAAGGTCTTAAGTCTGTAGATCATGATAACTTATTACTTTTCACCATCTAAAATTTGTCAGGTTTCAGTACTATTAGACTGCATGATGTACTACTGTTTAAAAAGGTGACGATGTACTTTTCATTGGAAGGTTTTAGCTCCTTTTACTCAGAGCTGATGAAGGCCTTTGGTGCTGGAACTCGTCTCTGGGAGCTGATGGAACGGAGCCCTGAATTTCCTTTCAATGGTACCAATTTGCATTTCGCATGTCAGTTTTTTTTACTTAAAATAATTCTTTGCCATGCTCCATTTACCATGTGTTTTTGCTTTTTTTTTCTCTCAGAGGGGCTGGTACTGAGGCCAGAGCAGCTGAAAGGAGCCCTTGAGTTTCATAATGTGTCTTTTGCTTACCCAACAAGAAAGGATGCCCCCATCTTCCAAGACCTCAGTCTGTCAGTTCCAGCTGGCTCCGTGATGGCTGTTGTCGGGCCCAGTGGCTCAGGAAAATCTACCCTAGTGTCTCTTCTGCTGCGGCTTTATGATCCAGACTCAGGTGAATACTAGAGCTTGTTAGGATTACATTTGGTTTGGACTACTTTTCCAAAAACAGACTTGGGTGACATATTACAAGTGGAAACCTAAGGAATACTCCTGCATTTTTTCTGCCTTCTGGATTGTAATACCAATGTTTTTGACTCCTTTTTCTGTTCTAAGTAAAAGAATAGAAAACCCACAAACAGGCCCTCAGCTTCAGTGTTATTTTACTACTGATACGTAAACAAGTCAACATTCTTTTTTGTAGTGATTCACCTATGGTGCAGCTGCAGCAGATCAAATTGGAGTATTCGTCTAATATGATTATAAAGCTTTAATAAAGGTGTGATGAGAATGTTTGTTTCTTTTCTTTCTGCCTTAGGCGTGGTAACTGTGGATGGATATGACATTCGTGATTTGAATCCTTTTTGGCTCCGCAGTCACATTGGAACTGTAAGCCAGGTAAGCGGAAACAAGAAATTAGAGACATTGTTGCTTCATACCACAATGTCTTGTCCTAAACCCTGGTTTATTTTTTTTGTAGGAGCCGGTTCTTTTCTCCTGCTCCATTGCTGAGAACATTGCTTATGGGGCAACAGACCCCAACAAAGTCACAGCGCAGGACATCCTGTGTGTAGCGCAGATAGCTAATGCACACAACTTCATTCAAAACTTCCCCAAGGGTTTTAACACTGTAGTTGGTGAGAAAGGGGTCCTGCTCTCAGGTACTAAACTTAGCTTTATTATACCCACATTTTCTTCTAGTGCATAAAACTTCCTCTCTAACAGATTTCAGCATTACTGTTAATGGACATTTCACATCTAACATGACTGATCATTTGTTTTGCACATAAGGTGGACAGAAACAAAGAATTGCTATTGCAAGGGCCTTGCTGAAGGTAGATTATTATGCTTCCCTTTAGAATATTCCATGATACATTTTATTTTAATTCAGCATTACGAGCTGAAATGATATTCTCTTGTCTCTTACAGGATCCCAAAATACTGTTATTAGATGAAGCCACAAGGTAAGATGTTCAGACATTATTCTAGAATTGACTTGTTCATTATAATTATCTTTTTGTGACACTAGTAGTCTTAGAAAATGTTTTTTTTCCCCCTGTGTCCAGTAGATGTAATGTGTTGCATACAGATTGATTATCTTAAAATGAGTGTTGTAAATTGGATAGAATAGGCACTAGTCTGATTTTCTAAATGTATAATTGTTAATGCACTTTTTGTTTGCATCAGATATACTCAATATTTGGATCTGTAGTTGATTTTCAAACATTTAAATACTGATTTTTTAACATCAAAATTGAAGTTCTAATGGAATTGGAACAACGTTATAGAGCTTTTTTGTGTATTTTTAATTATTTGTTTGATTGACGTGCAGCAGTACTGATGAGCCAAGGCAGCATTCATCAGCTCTTAAATGAATGAAGTGGTCATTGGGGTCATGACTATCATTGGTTTATGTACATAAACTCCTGCCTGTAACACCTCAATCATTATTTTCTTTTTTTGTTGTTGCTTGACGCCAGCGCTCTGGATGCAGAGAATGAATTCCTGGTGCAGGAGGCTCTGGAGCGGCTCATGGAGGGGCGCACCGTGCTCATCATCTCCCACCGTCTGTCCACAATCCAAAGCGCAGACGCTGTGGCAGTGCTGGACCAGCGGCGTGTGGTGGAGTGTGGCCGCCACGCTCAGCTCCTTGCGAACCAAGACGGCCTTTTCCGCAAACTCATGGAGAAACAGGCGTTTCTGCGGGCTGAGCAGATCAAGGCTCTCTCCAAGTAGAAGGACATTTATGCACTTATAGAAACAGAAGTATGTATACACTGGAATGCGCCATGCAAATGAGCAGACATCGATGCTGCTGGGTTTTTATATCTGAGTGCCTATGTACAGTACATAATCAAAGACGATGGTGATACCAAACAGAGAGAACGTATGTTTAAAAGGGACTGAAGTGCAAGTCAATTTAAGACACTGCCACTTTACAGGTAACTTAAACTTTTTTTTTTACTCATCTTTGGTAATGACAGGGTGTGATACCAATTATCGATTTGACATCATACACTAAAATTTTTTGTACTAATCCAGTGTACACAGTGTGTTTTGGCAGCCAGAGACTTTTAAAACGATGGGAAAGACTGACAGTCTGTTATTGTGGTTTCTGTAGTTCTGATAGTACTACATAACATGAAGTATTCTGCCATGTTGATCCTGCCTCTCATATTTTACTTGATAAAACTAATCAGCTCATAGATCCCGTATGAGAGACAGAAAACAAATCAGATGGCATTAACTCATCCACAAGTGCATTGTTAGATGCCGACACTATGAGTTTGTTTGTCCCTCAGCACATAGTTTACTTTTCTACAATATCATGAAGTAATTTAATCATGTAAAGTCTGCCTGAGCCATAGATCAGTTACTGCAATGGTGTGATTTCTGCTTCTGTCATGTATACTTTTATGTTAAAATAGTTTAAAGAAGGAGCACCTGCTGCTGCAACTGGAAATCACTTGGACGATAGAGAGAGAGAGATGATTATTATATGGTATCTGCAAGCATACACTATTAGAAATATTTAACATAGAGTATATATATATATATTGCTTTTCTGCTCTTCAATCAAAAATGTGTTTATTGTTGTGTTAAAAGGTTTTTTATGGATAGTTGTGGAAATTTTAATGTTTAGTGTGCTAACTTATCTGAAATGTTTATATAAAATAAAATACTTATATAAACTTTTTTCACAGCAGTTGTTTATTTTTGCCTTTCTCTTTATCAGTCAAGTTACTCATGGAATCAGTTGGGGTCAACTAAGCACTTTCTCCAGAAGGGGGCAATGTTGCCTTTAGAAACAAAATAATGACCTGCGTCTGCTCATCTGTAACTCTGAATTGAAAGGACACTTTCTATGAAATATTTATTTCTAATGTAAAAATAATTTACAGGAGCTTTTTAAGGCCTTTACATGATGTGCTTTCATTCGTAGGCTTTCATGTCTGTCAAGGTGTCTGGGTGTGATATCATTACATCTTCTGACCAGATTAAAGCCCAAGCAGAAAGAACCTACCAAATTAAGGCTCTTCAGAGTGCTCTCGGGTTTAGCCAAGCGCCTAAGCTGCTTAGTTCCCCCGGTGACAAAGGGCCTGTGGCAGTTGCTCGGACTCTCAGGCCCTGGCAAATAAACAGACCCGGCTCCAATAAAAGTGACAACGACAGCTTGTGTGGTCTCTGGGGGGACAGCTGCAGCAGAACCCTCAGTTTCTACCAGTGGAATATAGAAGAAAAACTCTGACCTGTTCTCTGTTAACCAGTGTTGTTGCAAATACGTGTTTAAAATAAATTGAAAATGACCTGTTGGTTTAAACAGTTTGTAGAAGCTTATGTTAAATGTTCTATGATGAATGGTGCAGAGCTGAGCTGCACTGGGAAAATAAAGCCAGACCATAAATTCTCAGGCAACCTAGAGCACTAGCTAATTTAACTTGAGAGCATGGTGGACTCCAGGACCCTCAAGTCGAGTTGACTTAAAAAAAGTGTGTTGCCTTAGATTTTGATCAAGCTTTTTAATGATGATTCCATATTCACATATAGTTGCATCTTTACAGAAATGTTTAATAGCTGATATTAACATTGCTTCTTCAGAAAGTATCTTAAAATGTTTATTAACAAATAGCAATTCATAGTCATTTTGTAACAAGAACTTAATTACAATGTATTTTTATTTTTTGCTGTGGTACAGTTTCCTGTGTTTAAAATAATTATTATTGTGAAGAAACCATCAGTAACATTTGGTGTGAAGTTTGTAGTTTAGCTGAAGTCTAGCGGTCATAAGGGCAAAAGGCAGATCTACATCCTGAACATGTTGCCAGTTCATCACACACATTCAAACCTAGGGGCAAATTATAATCTCCAGTCAACCGGACATGCATGTTTTTGGACATCAACAATAGCCAATATGAGAGAAGCCTTTAGTTGCTTAGAAGTTACTTGGATTTTTTTGTAACAGGGTTGAGCCAAATAATTGTTTACTTTTCATTGACAGAAAAGGCACTCAAATTGAGGTCAATGTCATTTTCTTTAGCATGCAGAAGTCGTATTCACTTCGAAAATCAGCAAAATATACAGTTATTTCAGAGGTAGTCACACTTTGTTGTTGTTTCCTTGCACATGTCACATCTGAGAGTAGCAGTTGCACTTTTTCTTATTCCTGAACTCAGTGCACCATAGACTCAAGCATTTATTGAGCACAGGTTCCTGCACACTGAAATAAGCTCTCTCCTGCAGCTTCAGAGGTTGAGAATCGGGTAGGGAAAACTCACTATAGTCATCTCTATATGTGGCAGCCATTTCTCCAAGTCATACTGCACTGTGCATAGGCTGCACCCCCACATCCGCTCAAAATTCAAATAAGGTTATGCATCAGTCAAGTATGTGTGGCTGGAATGCAGCTTTAATGTAGCAACATAACAAACAAGGGAGAAAGATTGGCTGAGACTGTTCTGCCAACCCAACACAGCCTCTTCATCCATGGTTTCAGTGGGAGGCACATTCATCCACTCTTCAAACTCCACAGTTATTTATAATGCAGCTGATGTTAAAAAGGGGGAGGGGCAACAAGCAAAATTTGCTACATATCACCCTAACCCTAACAGAAAAAAATCATGAACCTGATTTGAAACCCAGTGACCTATTTTATCAGGCTAATTTTTGATGAAAGGTTTGGCAAATATGCATCATGATGTGCACTAAACACAGTTAAAGAGGCCGAATCATGCTCTGTTGTTTGCAATGAGACATACAACTGGTTGGTTTTCTTTAATTACTGAAGATTGTCTCAGAAAAAAAACCCATATAATTCATAACATCAGAAATAAACATATTGCTAATCTCCACTCTAAAAGGCTCTAAATCGCATTAGGGTTGAGTGTATTTCATCCTGCAATGTATCACATCCTCCTCTACAACCTACTCCACAAACTTGTACTTCCAGACTGCATGTTTTTATAATCACAGTAATTGGGGAGTATTGCAGAGATTTGCCTTAGATATCATGCGATAAAAAACACATAAAACTGTATATAATATTATAAAAGCATATCATAAGCAGGAAAAAAAACTTGTCAACATACCTTGCTGAAATGTTAACGTCAATCAGATTTTATATTCTCAGACAGTCTATTAGCCGACATGAAATGTTTCTAAAAAAGGAAAATACTCCGACACTCTTGTCAGTTTGTGAATGAATTTAGCCAATCAACAAAAACAAAAACGGCAGAAAACCATTTTAATGCAATTCAGAGACCTCACCAGATAAAAAAATGTACAAAAACATTCATGCAAGATTTTCGCAACCAACAACAGTTTTCCTGCGATTCACTCATTTTTAATGTCTAGTTAAAAGGAACCACGTGTTTTCATGCAGCGATACGCTCAAGTGTGGGATCGATCGAACATTCTTCATCCTCTGTTGAAAGATTTGATAAATCAGGACCGATCTGCAGCTGTGTCTTACGGCTTTCATTCTAATGTAGAAGTCCAGCCCACATACAGCAAGGGAGATCCGGCATGCCATCGTAGTAAGCAGCACCATGTGCATCCTACTACTCCCCATATACGGTGAGGGTGCCCTGGCTTCGAATCATCACTACCCTGCCATATTAGGACAGTCATGCACTTGGAACCAGGGGAGGCAGGAGGCTACTCTACGCCAAGAACCTAATATGGGCGAAGGCTGGGAAGAAATCCAAGTGAACACACTGACATCGTTAATGATTTGCATGGGGGGGCAATACAGTCACTTGTATAAAAGGATCCAGAGGATAGAGGGCCTTCGTAGCTGGAACCAGCAGTGGTTGCATTCTGCACTGAGCTTCATCTAGGAAAGGCATCACCAAGGTAAGAGGACTTGGAGAACAGATCTGGATTGAAAAAGGACAGTTTGCTTTATGAGCAATTAACCTTAAACTTAATAAAAATAATGAACTGTAGTTCACCACAGGTTACACATTTGCGAAAGAACGAAATTAAAACAAATACTAACATGTAAACTGAGATAGCTTGCTATTGAAAGTTCAATCAGTTGTGTTAGTGTTCAAATTTAAATTCAGATTAGGAAAAGAAAATTGCAGCTTCATGAGGCATAATATGTAGATCTCCAATAGGTTATAAATTGAGATTAACTTTGTTGTCCTCAGACAGATGCAATTTATCTCATTCATACGCTTTACCTTTAAAGCAAACAAATGTATATTTAAGAACGATTTATTTCAAACATAAATGACTGCAGTGTATACTATAAAATTTTCAGAGCATGTGTTTAGCAATGTTTATTATTTTTATTGGTTATTATGTTTATAAAGTTAAAGCAAATGGTTATGATTCAGTGCAAAGGACTTATCTTCACAGTTACAAAATGTACGTTAATGATGTGTAAAAGTGTCGTTTACATTGGTTACGTTCAGTTTTGTTCCATGATGTTTGTGCTTCAAACAACCCACTGAGTGATTTACTATCATGTTGACACCTAGAACCCACCAATATGTGTGACGACGAGGAGACTACCGCCTTGGTGTGCGACAACGGTTCTGGCCTTGTGAAGGCTGGCTTCGCCGGTGATGACGCCCCTAGGGCTGTCTTCCCTTCCATCGTTGGTCGCCCCCGTCATCAGGTACATTTACCATGACCTTGTACTCGATGACACTGTAATCCTTTACACGGCTTTGTAATAACTTAGTCTAGCCAATGATACATGAAGCTGTAATGTGAAATTAAATCTCTCTTTGCTTTCCATTAGGGTGTCATGGTGGGTATGGGTCAGAAGGACTCCTATGTAGGAGATGAAGCTCAGAGCAAGAGAGGTATCCTCACTCTTAAGTACCCCATTGAGCATGGTATCATTACCAACTGGGACGATATGGAGAAGATCTGGCACCACACCTTCTACAATGAGCTCCGTGTGGCCCCTGAGGAGCACCCCACCCTGCTCACTGAGGCCCCCCTGAACCCCAAGGCCAACCGTGAGAAGATGACCCAGATCATGTTTGAGACCTTCAACGTCCCCGCCATGTATGTTGCCATCCAGGCTGTGCTGTCCCTCTACGCCTCCGGCCGTACCACTGGTGAGGAACACTGCTCAAACATTACATCTACATTGTTTTATTATTATAGCGTGGATTCTAATGGTAATACTTGGGAATACTTTGAGTTGTATGTTATTGCTATAAAATATGTTATTACTGATTAATGTGTAAATAGGTATATATTATTTTTTATGATAAATGCTTGTCCTATTTATCTAATAACCCATAATTCCTGAATCCACCCAAACTCTCACATTTTAAACACTGTTATGTGCAGAAGGTGTCATTTCTTGGGCGACTGACTTGCCTCATTATTGCTGTGTTTCAGGTATTGTGCTGGACTCCGGTGATGGTGTCACCCACAATGTACCCATCTATGAGGGTTACGCCCTGCCCCATGCCATCATGCGTCTGGATCTGGCCGGTCGCGATCTGACTGACTACCTCATGAAGATCCTGACTGAGCGTGGCTACTCTTTCGTCACAACTGGTAAATACTCTCTGTCTATAATTCTGTAAATTGTCCATCCTTGTTCATTACTCCCTGTAAACTAGTTATAAACAATTTCCAAGTGTACTCTCCATATCTTGCTAATTCATACAATGCTCTACTACAGCCGAGCGTGAGATCGTGCGTGACATCAAGGAGAAGCTGTGCTACGTTGCTCTGGACTTTGAGAATGAGATGGCCACTGCTGCTTCCTCCTCCTCCCTGGAGAAGAGCTATGAGTTGCCTGATGGCCAGGTCATCACCATTGGAAATGAGCGTTTCCGCTGCCCCGAGACCCTCTTCCAGCCTTCCTTCATTGGTATGTAATGATCAAGTCCATCTATGACAGTTTGTCTCATCCGTTGTCACGTCAGCTGATGGCTCTTTCGTTCATCAGGTATGGAGTCTGCTGGAATCCATGAGACCGCCTACAACAGCCTCATGAAGTGCGACATTGACATCAGGAAGGACCTGTATGCCAACAACGTCTTGTCCGGTGGTACCACCATGTACCCTGGTATTGCTGACCGTATGCAGAAGGAAATCACTGCCCTGGCCCCCAGCACAATGAAGATCAAGGTAAAATACATGTTTTGTCGAATAAGGTGTCTTCATTCTACTGCTAGGATGATCCATGCAGGTATCTAAAATGCATCCTTCTCTCACAGATCATTGCCCCACCTGAGCGTAAGTACTCCGTTTGGATCGGTGGCTCTATCCTGGCTTCCCTGTCCACCTTCCAGCAGATGTGGATCACCAAGCAGGAGTACGATGAGGCAGGACCCAGCATTGTCCACCGTAAATGCTTCTAAATCCATCAACGTGGTTATCGTCTGCGTCTGCTTGCCATGAATCGCACAGTAGTGGAGCACTGTGTGGATATGGGACAGATTTATTGGAGATTTATGACGTAACCCTGTGTTATGGAATGAATATGCTTCAGTGCAGAATGGGTAACATCAAGAAAAGAAGATCATTGTGCATTGTCATACATCACAATGTAAAATGTACATACATTTTAATTTATTAAAATCCATCATTTGGTATTTTTTGAGATCATGTGTCTGTGTGCATGAATTGTTTTCCTATTCCAGATACATATGTTTTAAATGTCTTTGCATTTTAGACTATGACAGTTTGCGCATTTGAAACTAAAACTGTAGCTGGGACACCAATGCATTCAGCACACACACATGTGCCAAAAGTGTCTAGGGCCTAATGATCCTCAGTTTCAATCAAACAGGTCAGCATAAGTCCAACCTCAACAAGTAAACCGAGCATGAAACTGAATGGTCTTGGCGACAATCAGCACTCTAAGACTGCGCAAGGGGCAAGGAGAAATGTAACTGAGTGCATTTCTATCTATGGCCCACTTCAGTGTATGCATGCCTTCTGCCTGGAAAGTTGACTCCTATGGCTTGACACGACAGGAATGTGTCTCGTTTGCTTCTATGAGCCGGACAGAGCTGATATTCAATACTACACTGTCAAAAAAAAAAAAAAAAATTCACAAAAACACACACACCCCCATTTGTGTGTATCCAAATAAAGTTTTCCAATTATCAGAAAATTTTGTTGATCACAGAGGAGAAAAAAATAATAGACAATAACAGATATGCATATATAAATGATATATAACCCAGATACTGGGATGCCAGTAGGCCTTGTAAATGGGGAGATCATATATTTAACATTTAACTTATACAATAGTCCATTGTTCGGTGCCTGTCTCAGGTCCTCAAGCGTTTCCTTTGTTCTCAAAATGAAAACACTTTGAAAATTTTTTTCAGAAAATGTCCTTCCTTAAAACTGCGATTTTCTACACCATTTTATTAATTCACACAACCTCCAATCACGCCCCACCTGTTGTTGTCTGCCCACCCCCATCGTGTCTCACCACCTGGCGGAGCCAAACTCGAGCAGCCCCGAGCAGAAGCAGCCGCTCGGATACAAACACCACCTGCTTCCGTCCTCTTCTTCCAGCCAAAAACTGTAAGTAAACACCAGATTCTGGAGATTCCTACCTTGCTTTTTACTTTATATATGATAGGGTAATCAAATATGTCCACCAGTGTGTTGACATGAATGTATACCGTTAAGACCAGCTAATTATTTGAGGCTGTTTGACATGGACCAGTCTTTAAGCTGTTCACCAGCAGAACCAAATACATGTAAACACGGCTCTAAAACATTTTTGGGTTAATATGTGCGTAAGACACTGGCCGTGCGTCGTGCAATGTTGTGCATAAACATTCAGATGCATTCCTTGCAACAGTAGAAGCTGACAGGATTATAACGCTGTGTTCAGACCTGCAGTTAAGATTAAACCCATGACTCCTCGGTAGGTTCTTAAAGGACGCCATGGTGTAAATAGGCGTGTTCATGAGGGGTGTGTCGAAGTAACAGAAGCAGCTGCCTCACCATTGGCTTCCACTGAAGAAAAAGCTTTGCCTTCACCGCTGTTTTCATTTAAATGTCTGGGCGGGAGATTCCAGCTTGGCAGCTCAACAACAGGCGTAGCGAATCATGAGTGTAACTCAGTTTGCAGAAATGTGGCTGTGCTGCTGTGTTGAAACC
>JBBMFX010000141.1:17281756-17299051 GCA_037832545.1 Rhabdalestes septentrionalis | reverse complement strand
AATGCCAAGTCAGCCCCACCGTGCTGTGATGAGGACAGCAGTTTTAACCACCATGCTTCACCCACCACTAGTCAAATCACACGTTTTACTGATTTTCTTTCTAAAAAGTTACCACCACCTCTGCATAGAACAATCTTAATTTGCTGAATATAATTAAATGAGGCATGTGCACAACTTTGGGCAAACATTTGGTTGAAATACTCCCAGAGTTTCTTGTAAGCTAACAGCCTTTCTCTTCATATTTCTAGCAGAACATTTCTAACTCCAAAATATTATTAGGTCATCCTGCATGCCTAGCAAGTTTAAGATCTAAACCTAGATTTTCAATAATATTAAAATCTGAGGATTTGAATAGCATTTCAAAAATTAAAAGTCCTTTGTTTTTGAAATAGCCAGAGTGTTCTGTTTCATCCAACAGCTGTTGCTTTTTCTCATGAGATGACAGATTACCTTCTGATAAACATTCAGTACAAGACATGGAAGCCAAATCTTCCTGTCAGTGATGTAGGATATTGGACTTTTACTTACATTTTCCCCGTGTTTTAATTTCATGAATAGTAATTGTGCAATAAATGTGTAAATATGTATCATATGTCTGTTGCACAGCCTTTAAACTTAATAACAGGACTATTCCAGTATAATGACAATCTTGAAAACTGTGATCCAGAAGACAGTTAATCAAAATTCGCTCTAATTAAATCTAGATAAAAATTATGCAAATTTCAAAATGAGAGCTTTAATTTTGCCACCAAGACAATAAACAAGCTTACTAAGGCCTTTCTCAAAGTACTACTGTGATCCCAAAAACATCTAAACAAGACATGTTGAAATGTTCATCACAGTTGTTACTTTAGCTTGTTTGTGTGTCAGGAGAGATCAGGATTTCAGAAGAAAGGCTTTTAGTAAACAAAGAGCAGTGGAACAGGCATTTCATTCAGTTTAGATATTTACATCTGAGATATGATAAACAACAAATATATAGCAGGACCACATCAATGAATGATGTGAGAAGTCTACATTATAAGTCCTTGTATAGGGCTGAAGTGAGGGTCTAACAAAATGCAGAATGTAACACTCAACATATATTTTTTAAAAGGTAAGAGCAGATATATGTCCACTACATTTGTAAAGCAGATGAAACTTTTCAGGATGTTTACAGGACAACAGCAGGTATGCTGCATAGTGTAATACTCTGTATCAGTAACTTTTTAATCTACATTATTTATACTTTCACTATGATGTATGTACAGGAGGAGATAGGTGGTCGTCCATATATACTGTATTTTGACATTGCAGGGTATAGTTTTTACAGGAGTTTTTTTTACAGTAACATAAGTTCTCTGATATATGTTGTGCACCAAAAACATCAAACACAAGAACAGCGCATTCTTGCAAAAGATGGCAGCAACTTGTATAATGCATATCGAGACCAAAATGAACAAACAAAACATGTGATCTGCAGAGAAAAATAGAATCAATTTGTAACATTAACTTGGTAAAACCAGTGCACACAACAGCTGTCACTGACGGGATCTTCTAGTGAGCACTGGCCTGTTCTCCATCTGATAAAACCTAATCGTTAAAAGTTCTGTTAATGCAGTCCATAAAACATGCTCCAAAGTAATGATATAAGGTCTTCTCTACACAAGATCTACATACGTTAATCGGGGTGGAATAGGACATCGAGGGTTAAGATAGCTCAGTGCAGAACTTTCGGTAAGCTTCATCATCCTCAGGGTTTTGAACACAGCGGGTATCTTTGCCTTCGCCCAGTGGGACACTTGTCGTTTCCCGGACTGTTCAGG
Organism: Rhabdalestes septentrionalis; assembly: GCA_037832545.1. Taxonomy (NCBI): domain Eukaryota; kingdom Metazoa; phylum Chordata; class Actinopteri; order Characiformes; family Alestidae; genus Rhabdalestes; species Rhabdalestes septentrionalis. The sequence goes on along the minus strand of JBBMFX010000141.1, from coordinate 17,297,246 downwards.
AGCGCACAGGCATCCCAATATCTCTGGCATTTCATGTCTCCTGAGCCGAAGTTAAAGGAAGAGGTGAGGGAAGAGTTGCTCCACATTCTTGGGCCTTTCACTCCATTCCTCACTGACATCCTCCTTATCTTCATAAAACCTGCCTGAAGACCAAACGAGGGAACATTAATTTAAACCAACAGCATGCAAACAAATATGAATTTGTGCATACACTTTTCCCCAAAAACTGACAGAACCATGCTATCATAATGAATGAAAAGACACACAATTAACTTCACCATTCACTTCACATGTATCTGCCTAAATAGGGATTAACTGAAGTGCAAATACTCTAGAACAGTGATTCTGAACCTTGGTCCTGGAAGTCCACCTGTGTCCTTTATATTTTAGAGTTTTGCTTGCTCTAACACAACTATTTCAACCAGGAGGACTTGTGTTGGGCATGAAAAGTGCATAAGAGCAGAAGAAGTCTCCAACACCAGGTCTGGGAAACACTGTACTTTTGTTTTCGGGTCTAATGTCTGTCTGGTCTAATTGTCTGGTCTTCATCATCTATTCTTCTCGAGGCCTGGGAAAATAATTTTGTTTTGTGCGAAACAAACACATAGTTTTGTTACTTTGATCATGTTTTAAACAGCAGGATCTTATGTGGAGCACCTGACTTTAATTAACTTCTTTTGTGGTGTTAGTTTATATTTTTATTTATTGGGTTTAATTATTGTGACTCGAATGAAGACCTGAGCTCATTTTCATTAGTAACAGTGCAGATATATGTTCCGATAAGTAAGGTTATAATAAAGAAGAGGGTAATCTGATCCAAGATCAGTATTTTTTGATGACCCTGAACACACTTTAGGAAACAATTACACCGAAATCCAGATTAATCTGTATTTTGCTATACTGACCTTCACTTGAGAGATACAGTAAGGGCAAACATGTTGCAAATACTACTTTTAACAATTTCCACAGATTCTAAGTGTATACATAAGCACACCAAAGCAAAGAAAAGTATTTTTTTAAGAAACCTGAAAAAAAAAAAACTGGAAAAAAGAAATTCAAGACAGCATTTGGGGAACATACCATGCTTAATTAGATACTACCTCTTCAACATTCTAGACTGGCTACTTTATTAGTCTTCATGTGGTCAGTAAATCATGATCGTCAAGTCTACAGAGCCCTCATGAGTCAGAGACACAAGTCTGATCGTTCCACTATTAGTCAGCCTTGATCTGAATGTCCTCCCAAAAATTTCTGAATGTGCAGCCAGACTTCTTATTCGAGCCCCAGAATGATGAGGTCAGAGATCCAGAAAGACCTGGAGGCCACAGAACAGTGTTGTGCAACAACACAATCAGTTCTGGCACGGCCTTGTCAACCCACTATCATAAATCTCATCAACCACCGATGACAACTGAGCCTCAGATTAAAATATCAGGCTAAAATATCTCCTGATGACAACAGAAAGGTGCCATCAACATTTACAAAAAAATTATCTGCAATAGCCAATGACAGTTATTTTTGTTAAAAAATAAATAAATATAGTATTTTGTGTAGCAGATATTTGCTACAGCTGGGTTTTTTGGCATAATTCTACATTTATTTTTTCCTCAAATTCACTGTTGTTTTGGATTTTCTGTATGCATGTGGTCTATGTTTTGCGTACTTTGCAGCCGAGGGAATGTGTTACTGTAGATTTGCATATTTAGTGCACCCACTACATATGCTTTAAAAGGTTATTTAGGCCTGTATTCCACTTAGTCAACTCAGCTCCTTGAAAAAGTGCACCAAAATTACTGCCACGCAAGTGCACACAGTTCTCAGCAGAAACACACGGCTCATAGAATGAGACTCTCTGGAGCAGCTGCAACTGAGCCTAAGGTCACTGTGCCTGATGCCAAATGTCGCCTAGAGGGATTATAAAGCTCCCCAGCACAGAGGAGTTCTATGCAGGGTGGGTACTCATGGATTTGGGAACCCAAATCCTTAGTCCCAATAGGTCTACAGTTATAGAGTCTCTATAAAAAGCTTTTATATGGCACAAGTGCCTCAAACAGCAGGGGATATCAAATGTCAGTCTTGTGTGGGCAGAGTCCTAATTAACGTCAGTTAATTATTATGAAATTCATGAGCTGAATTAGTCATGTGCAAGAAGTGAAGGACCTTAATAGTGGCGTGGTAAATTTTGATGCAATTTAAGAATTTGGAAAAATTATTTGCATGATTATTAACTGAGACTGTGTTATCCATTTCTGTGTACTGAGTAGTACGTTTCCTATGGGAACTGTCTGTTGATTAGACTTCTCCTTCCACAGATACCTTGGATCCACCTTGGATCTCTATTTCTGGTCAGCATTCCAAAGTAGCCAAATAAGGGACCTCAGAAACCTGCCGTGCTAAGGGTCTGAGAAGGACACAGCATGTCTGTAGTTAATTATAACTGCTGTCCTGCACTATTCTGTGTGTGTTGGAGTGTGTGTGTGGTCCAGCTGATAAGTTCTGAGGTGGCAACCAGTTTGGTCAGTCGCTCTTTCTCTAGTTGGAAAGGTGAGAGAACCTACATACGAATGTGTGCCTGTTTGGTGGGACTTTGTGGCTGAGTGGGTGGGTGGGGGTGGGTGTATGCTTAGCATGGCTCAGCATCGCTGTGTCATCGTCACTCGGGCATGCAAAGGCTAACTTGAGTAGGGCTGAGGGGGCGTTAATGACCAAAATAGTCCCCGCTATCACAGAGGACTCCTCCTTCCTAGAGCATGCCAAATACAGTACAGATGCTGTCGCACTGCTACCAACATCCTTTTACAGACAAGAGGGAAAGGCAAGGGGATGTTACTCCGGACTGGGCAATTATATAAAAGTAAATCAACGTTAAGTCAGACAGAATCCTGGAGATGTGTCGCTCAGCTTTCTCGGGTCTCAGATTTTCGATTTCTTTTTTCATTTGTTGCTTGTGATCTAAAACTACATTCTGCACCATATTAGCAAAATTATCACGTCATCATATTTTTCACTCTCCTGAAAACGTATTTACTAATGAAAAACATCTTATCTGGGAGATTTATGGTTTCAAATCTCCAGAACTATGATTTTCAGCAACATGAAGTTTGTAGACAATGATATCCTTGATATCCCCCAAAATGTTCAATTCATTTTTAGAGGGACCACAACTTGAAAAAAGGGGCAGTATTTTCAAGTATAAGTGATACAAGGGGCTTATATCCACCTAGTTTATTTTTAAACACCTCACCTGATCAAATTAGGAGTGAGAGAAAAACTTAAACAACATTTTCATTCCCATTCAAATGCAAAGGTTTATTCTCTTGCTAAATCAAACATATGGGAAATGGGATCCTAAAATGTATTGTGTGAACAAGTTTGGGATTTGTCAGTCAGTACTTCAAAAGTTTCCCTTTGGGTGAACTCCTATCCTCCAAACATTTCTTATAGCCAACTACGAGTCTAAATCATAATATTCCTACTTGATTTCGACATTATAGAAAGCTCCTAGTATAGAAATATTCTCAGGTCATTTTACATGCACTTCATGTTTAAGATTAAAACTTAATTCTGGAATGCATTTTGTTTTATTTTATTGTGGTGCTGCACACTTCAGAAGTTGGTTTTTCTGATAATATCCCAGTTAAGGTAGCTTCCTGGAAGTGATGTGGGGGTTATGTTTGCATACTTGACCACCCTACAAGCAAGTTTCTTTTCTTTTCTAGTCTTGGCTTTAACAGTTCTATTTAACTTTTACTTCTAAATCAGAAAATTCACATTTTTTGAAAATTACAAGTAGGGCAGGTTTAGGGATTTTGTACTGTCCTCGTTTGCTTTGTAAGTGTCAGTTAACTACAGCTGCCGATCCTCTGTCAGCTGCTTAGATGAGGCCATTTGTTCTAGCACAACACCCTCAAAGATTTGAAGGGTCAAATAATTTATTACTGTCTGCACCTGACTAAAAGAAAAAAGCTCCAACAGATAAGTAATGACAGCTGTGTGTTGACTAAACTAGTTCCCAAATGTTTGCCACGTTTTATTCAGGTTTACGCCATGCAAATGTTCCAATCGGATTTTTTTTTTTATTTCACTGCAGTGCTCAACCAAAGGGTGTAATACAACAGTAAAGCTGATCACATACAGCAGTATGAGTTAAAAGCTCCTCCAATCATTTTACTTATGTATTCAGTGTTTGTTTTTTTAGTCATGTCAAAGTATTTAATTGAATTGTGCTAAAATGTGCGTTTGGTTTCCTACATTCAAATGCAATTACTGTAGTTCAACGATTTGGACCCCTACAAAGCACACAATACTTTCTAATATTCCGTCCTCTCACCTGGCTGTTTGGTTCTAGCGGCTCTGGTGCTAACAGCCGCACTCCTGCACGCTCTCGGCCTGAGCTCGTCTCGGGGAGCGGAGCTGCCGCAGTGCTGCATCACCGTACTGAATCCCTGAACCCATCCTCTCCGGGTCCAGCTCACCTAACCAACAAAACCAAAACTCTTAACAACATGCTTTTCCAAAGCACAGAGCACACCAACAGCCTGAAATCTGCAGTTGTACCGGATTCTATTTTGTTGAGGATTTTGCGAGCACACTGGACAAACGCCTCCTCCACATTCTCCCCCGTTAGAGCACTGGTCTCCAAAAACATGAGCTCTGTAAGGCAGACACATTCATATTCCAGATCACTTCACAATTAAATATGAATTAGGTCTCTATCAGCCAACAGATACATCAGCACAAGACTAAAAACATTCACAAATGCTTGTAGTTAATGTCTAACTATATATACACTATCAGTCAAAGGTTTTACCACATTCATTTATTTCAAAAACAGCAAGATCCTTGTTAAGCCCTGGAATGTTTTCACATGAACTACTATACATGAAAATATGTCAAATAAAATTCCCTTAACACAGGGAGAAAATAAGTAACAGTACACATCCTGTGTGTTGATGCTGAGTCAAATTCTAGGCTGTCCTTTAACTTTAAAACAGTTAACTGGTTCAACCCCACTGGTTTCAACCCACTTGGATTGCCAGTTTTCTGGCAATCCAAGTTATTTTGAATGGCTTTTTATTGGTCAGTAGTGATGAATAAAAATATGAAACATCTTGGCTAATAAGGTTACATGAATCATAAACATACAGAAAACTGATTTGTTAGTAAAGAGTAAATCATTAGAAAATATTAACTGTGTTTCATGCAAATGTAGAAAATGTAGTGTGCCAAAACTTATGACTAGTAGTGTTTAATTAGTTAATCACCAATTGAATATTCACTAATACAATATATACCAATATTTATGATAAAGCGTTCCACTGGGACCTTTATCAACCTGGATCTGCTTGCTGTACTTTGTTGTAATACAAAGCCTACAGTGCCCTCTGGTGGCACAACCACAGTACAAACCTTACATTTCTCTAGGTAGAAACAGTAAAGAGAGCACATTTCTTCTCCAATTTTAGAGATGTATTACATGAGCACTAACTACAATTGATTATGAACTGGATAAGGACAAATCCTGTAATTAAATTAAGAATTAATATTATTATTCAGGGTTAAGACTGCCCCCCCCTACACAAACTAGTGTCATTCATATGAATATAGTTTACGGTCGATAGTGCCCCCCCATAGTCAGTAAGGTGACAGCCTGGTAGATCCACTCTGATGCCGGCCCTGGTGGACATGCATGATTCTGCTGAGACAGACTCACCGTTCTCTTGAGCAAAGCGGGATGCTTCCAGAAATGTGACCTCACGATCAGCGTCCAGGTCCTTCTTATTGCCACACAGTATTATGACAATGTTCTGGCTGGCCAGCATCCTGGCATCTGTCAGCCAGTTGGTCAGAGCATTGTATGTCTCCCGACTGAGAAAGACATAGAAGTTAACATAATATAGTAGAAAACTGTCACATCAGAGTTTGGGGGTGAAAATTACGCACCATAAGAACCTTGACTTCACACGACATTATCTTACCTAGTAATGTCGTACACAAGAAGAGCTCCTGCTGCACCTCTGTAATAGCTTCTTGTAACAGATCTGAGAAAACAAATGATTATAGAATTAAACCATACAAAATATGAGATGGATACACACACACACAAATATATATGTCATATTGATATAACATTTTTCGTTTAGAAGTTTAAGATGTGAAGTGAATTTAACACATTAGTTGAAATAAAAATTGAATTTTAATTATGCAGCTTTTAAGCAATGAATCTAAGATAATTACAAATTTAATGCAAATGGACTATAACTATATAATACAACTCTGACATGTCTTACAAAACACCATATTGTATCAAAGACTGACTGGCATTATTCTTGCTTGTTAAGATCACATGAAATTCTTGATTTATTAAAACACCCAAAGAAAGTCATGTGGAACATCTGATGTTGTTAAGAATAGACCCAGTGTGTGCCTTCAATGGCTCATTTTCGTTATGCAGCCTTCTGTAGTACCAGTAAAGCAAAAACCAATCCTGTATTAATGATTAACAAACAACAGACTGCATAGCCCATTTTCACCCGCTTGTACAGATCTCTCATCAGTGCACCTCACCATGAAATTTAAATCTGATTCACATTGAAGGTGCTTTCCTAGCTCCCTTTCACAGATATCAGCCCAACTGAGCTAAATCAAAGGTGCTACTATTTAATTTGACCATGAAATGAACAAATGCTGCAGCATCACTTGTCACACATGCACGCAACAAACGTATGCATTTCTAACTGTTCATTTTTAACCTATTTAACACCTGAGCCACAATAAGCTAGCTAATTTAATCAAAATATGCCAGAGTTCAAGCCTATCAAAGAGCAAACAGTCCTTTGTAATGCTGCATATTTCTGAGAGGCCATGTGCGTCACCACACCTTCTCTGCTATGGTAGGAAAATCAGAGCTTTGAACCTACCGGAAACGCTCCTGACCTGCTGTGTCCCAAATTTGGAGTTTGACAAACTTGTTGACCACATTGATGATCTTTGAGCCAAACTCGACACCAATTGTATGGTTTGAGTCATCTTTGACTGCAGGAAAATGAAAGAACCCAGTATGTTGACATGCATGGACACAAGTGCAAATCTATTATGAGTTTGTGTGTTTTGTTTGGGCAGAAAGTACATACATTTCTTCTCTATGAATTGGTGAAGGAGACACGATTTTCCAGTTCCTGCATTCCCAATGACTAGGAACTTGAACAGAAAATCTGAAAGACAATGCAAAGAATGTCATTCATGCAACAAACATTTCTTCAGTCTTTACCCGTGTCTTGAAAACATCCTTAAAAGACCACACTGCTCAGTCTGGTGTGCTCCCTGTTGGACCATAAATAGGTCAACCAGCTAATCGGAAGACTGAGCATATTAAGTACATTTATCTAGTACATAAAATTGTAGTAATACTGCAATTATACACCTACCTATATTACTACAGTACATTCATTATATGGACATAAGTATAGGGTTGCCTGACCTTTACACCAACAAGGACTTTAATGAAACTGCATTCAAATATATATTCTTTAATATGGAGTTGCCTGACCCTTTTAAGCTATAAGAGCTTTCACTCTTCTTTGACTTTCCACAAGATTTTGAAACGTTTCTGTAGGAATTTGTGCCCATTAATTCTGTAGAGCATTTATGATCTCCGGCACTGATGTCCTGTCTCGCAATCTCTGTACCAGTTCATCCCAAAGGTGTTGGATGTGGTCCACACCAAACTCAACCAACCATGGAGTTTGTTTAGTGCAGAAGGTTACAGTTATGCTGGAATAAAAAAGGTTCTTCCCCAAATTATGTCCACAAATTTGGAAGCATTGTGCTGTCCAAAACGTCTTGGTATACTGAGGCATTAAGATCACCCTTCACTGGAAGTAAAATGCAACCTGAATTCAATAATTAAGAGGTGTGTCCCAATACTTCTGTCCACACAGCGTATACTATATAATACAGGAACTTTGTGTGTTTACTACAGTATCCAAAATAGTCTGTTAAGGAATATAAAATGTTTTCTATATAAGTGTATTATTGTATTGCACATAACCTGATTTCTAAATGAACCCAAATAAGGAAATTCCTGGATTAACTCAGCCAGTGAACTGTTTAGCACCCATCACCGAGTTTTAATATGCCATTGCATATTACTATATGCAATGGACTATGCGATGGCATATTAATGAATGACATCCGTGAACACACCACGTCTCAAATTGAACAGCACAAAATTCAGCACGAAAGTTACACAGTGATATGCAACGGAACAGAGCAGAGTATTGTCAGTGGTCAATCAATCTGATCAAATACAGCTCATCAAGCTCCGTTACGCTGAGTGGTGACAGACAGACCTCTTGCAGGAACACAGTGCTAGATTAGTCTGTTCCCGTCCTGTTCTAACATTAGGAAACGACACCAAGCAGCTAGCTATATTCAGTGTATCCTCCCAACCCTGTGTTTGTATGCGTCTCCTCTGGCAGTGGATGCTGGCCTTAGGTCCTGTAAGCAATTACAACCATGGACAAGACCTGGACACCTGCTAAATCATCGCAGTCTGGTTGTAAACACTGCGACCACAGATGAAAGCACAAAAACGAGGTCCCGTACCGTACGTCTCGGACATGGCAGAGGCCGTGTTATTGCAGATCTGCTGATTTTTGAGGGTATCAGTTCAATCGGAGAGGATATTAAATAAAGGGAAATCCCTCAGAGGGATCCAGGCATCCTGTCGGACCTCCCAGTCTATGAACTTCCTGCAGAGATTTTCAGAGTAAAAGCCTGAGAGCTGGAAGAGCAGCTGTTCAGCTGCAGAGCAGGGAAGAGCCTCGGGCTGCGTCCCAAACTGCATACTGGCTCAACGTGTGAAATGGAACACGGCCATCAGCAAAGCATGCATTAGTGTAGAGTGTGTAGATGCGTGAGGTTTGGGACGCAGCTCCAGGGTATATAATATTTCCTGAAAAAATCCAGCAGTATATGCCTTAAGTCTATACTTTTTTTTCTACCTATTATAAAGGTGTATTTATATATACGTTATTTATATGTACAACATTTTAGAACTAGGCACAGTTCACAAATTTGAGTAAACTTATTAGAGTGGTATTCATAAAGTTACTGATGTATAAAATCAGTTAAGAAACTTATACAACATTGCCTTAAAAAAGCATTCGTGGTGTAGTGTTTGAAGTGGAATTGTGTGGGGTTTGGGAATCAGTTATTTAGACTATACTTTGAAAACAATTGACATTTTTGCATTGTTCATTAATAGGACACTTGTTCATTAATAGGACACTTGATTTAATAGTTGCCAGATAAATTGTTTATAATAAATGATAGATGTTTCCTTCCAGTGTCTTCAATAAATGAGAGATGCACATGTGAAAACAAATGGGCATTTAAAGAATTTCGGTTTTATACAAATTAAAAGTTTTACCTGAACCATATCTACCAATCTACCAATGAGGACACTTTGTTTTAAAGACAGCATGATGAAATAGTTTTTAATTAAAAAAACCTATTATTTCACCTAACATTCTCCAATTATGGCATTCGGTAAGTATAGATTTCCTCACACCATAAACTAACACTTTTTTGGTAATTTGTAGGTTTTTCCTTGTAATGTATCTTACTTTTAGAAACTTTTGTCATTTGTTGGTCAATTTTTTCTTGTTTTGATATCCACCACTTTTCATGACTTTAACCGCATTTTACTGAAATGAATCAGGTCAACCACATGGGGGTGGTAGTTCATCAGGCTTTGGTTAAATAATCCAAACTGTATCATTGGTTCCCAGTTCCAATCTAGGTGGCCCCATTCCCTGCAGAGTCCACACCTGATTCGGCCCAGTTTGTATCAGTAATGTCATATGGTGTTTTGTAAGACAAAACTAAAAATGTACACAGTGTGTGTACGGAACAGAATACATGTGACTCATCGTGATAGGCAGACAGATGACAAACTGAAGGAAAAGTCACTCTAAGGTGCCTTAGTAAAGTGCAGGGGCAACACAATAAGCCAGAACATCGACCTCCTCCTACAACTGGATGGATAGAACCCAATTTATTCAAAAGATATACCTTAAATTGGTCATTTTATCATGGTGGTCTAAAGTGCCCCATGTGCATTCAACTGGGTTGACATCTGGTGACTGAGAAAGGCACAGAACACGATTTACATGCCCTATAGTGGGGAACATTGTCAGTGAAGAAAAGGCCTCTTCCATCAGGACAGAAATGTGTCACCTCTGAATAAAGGTGATAAATCACAATAAATGCAGTGATTTGCAGTGAGCTAGTCCTCTAAGGGGAAAAGTGGACCTGCCAGCAAAAAGTGCACAACAGAGCTAGCGGAAACCAACTATAAGGCTAAATGCAATAATAGAGATGAACCAGTGGTGGATAAAATACCCCTGACCACTTTTTGTATTGCTAGTAATTCAATTAACTGTAAGTAAGTTATCTGTACATTTGTGTATATAGCATAGCATATTTCATATCGAGTATTTTCTGCATTAAAAAAATAATAATTTAGACTTAATATTTGACATGTTTCTCACTGTCTCCACATCTCTAGGTCAGTGTCAAAGGTTTATACCCCAATGAACTCTCATATGTTTTTGTGATGAGGGGGGGTTCATGCACTGAATTTACTAATCCTTTGTCTATTCCGTTGTGAATTGACTGTTCTTGAGGACAGTCTGTTATGCATTGACATTCTCACTCACCTGAGGAAGAGCTGCTCCGGTTTTTCCTTGCATTTAATGCTAATGCAGAGCATGGCAGAATGTTTAATGCTATTTAACCTAAGCCATGCTATTTTGCAACAAGCCTCAAAAGCACCACAAAGGGTGCTGAAATGTTTTAATAAAATCAAGATTTCCCCCACCCTGGTTAAGGATAAGTGTTTCAGATAATGGATAGATGAATGGAAGAGTCTCCCCCTCAAAGGATTACAGGACACTTAGACAGCTATAGGGAGTGATTGAATCCAGATTGCAGATTTAAAAGGCCAGCTATAAATTTTAGGGAATGTCGCATCCATGAATTACTTTTGGATGCCATTAATTGTAAATCTGATGAAAAGCACATGAGACAAAGCCAGAGCAAACCGCTAACGATCCATGTGGGTGCATTGCATTATCTTTTCATTACTTCACTCTCCACTCACAAACACATGAGTGTAGTAATGTAACTCTCAGCAAAACAGTCACCACAGAACCAAAGACCACAAGTTTAGGCCAATCAGAAGGAGACATTTAAAGTCATTGTATAGAAGACACTCTCTTTTCTTCGAACATTTACTGCTTAGTTTAGATCCTTCCTGACTAGATGTGTGAGACAGTGTCTGTTCAATCGCTCTGAGCTCAAAGAACACCTGCCATTTCATCTTAGTTGTGGGAAACTAATGTGAATATTTTTGGAAAACAAATTTCAACTATTTCACCAGATCTTCTGATACAAGTTAACTATAATGTAACTATAACTATAATAGCAACAGGTTACAACCCTTAAATGCTCATGTACAATAAAATGCCCTTTCCTCTGTCATTGCTGGCTATATGAACTCAGGGGGACTTAAGCTTTCACATCAGAGCTTCGCTATCACTGGAGCACAATGGTAACCAGGAAGAGGGGAAGTTAACTGTCCTTGGAATCTAAAAATGTCATCACACTGAGTCAGGATGTTTTTCTGAAAAGTAGGAGTTCTTTTTATTTCAGCTCAAATGAGTGACCAGAAGACTCTTGCATCTGTGCCAGGTTAAGATTGCGGAGCACACAACAGGACAGAAAAAACATGTCAAATACTGTCATGACAGGAGAGGAAATGCTATTGTCCAAAATGTTCTTCCTATTTCTAGTGATATGTCCACAAAGAGACACACGGATGCTTCCAGGAATGGACATAGGTAAAGGAAAGATTAATTTTGCATTGGTTTGAAACTGCTTATGTGAAGGCAGTCATTTTAAAAGTTGCTCTATACACAGTATTAGCTGATTAAATGAACGACGTTGGTTTAATAGCAGTCCTTTTGACAGGTTGTTTGAAATGGGGACCTAATAGAGGCCATAAATTCACTTCGGATTCAAGTAATGGAATCAACAGAAGAAAGACAGCCAACATTTCCACTGCTCTGAAAAGCTCCAACTGGCATATGGTTTGTTAGTTTAAAGAGCAAAGAGGCCTTGGGAGGCTGTACATTAACAGGGCAGGCTTTGACTGGCCCGCCCTGCTACAGGCCGTATCAGTGCCACAGTGTGTCTTTCCCTTCCAAACACAGCAGGCCTCTTTAGGCCTGTTTATGCTATAGACAACTTCCTCTCCGCTGGCTAACACTGAGTAGAAGCCAAACTCACAGGGCCGATGACAAACACCAACGGCAAACACCCTGAATACTGTCCTTGTGCTGAAGCCAGGATGGGTCAAAGCAGAGAGACAGTCTAGAACTGACGGAGGGAGCAGTGTACAGTGTGTAAAAGGCTTCCACACTGGATACGCAAACAGTATGCACAGTATGCAGCCTAGTCTCTCAGACTGCTGATATGAACAGGTTGTTTACCTGCAGTGTTGGCATTTGAATATTTCTTACATATTTCAAAAATGATCAAATTATGATATGATTCTTTAACTGGTAGCTGAGTAAAGGAGCTTTGTAATATCTCCACAATGTGAATAACTGTGTCTCATTTATGAAAATGTGTAAATAAATTTTTTGTTATTAATTAGCTAGTTAGTTAATTAGCTTAGTTATCTCTTTCTTTTACTTCAGGTCCTGAAATGCTTTGCTTGCACATCTCATGTTCAAGTCTTAGCATTTAAAGTTTACAGTAAAATGGTCCCTAAAACAGGACAATGGTGCTTGAAAACCTTCAGGTCTTGTGCCAATAGATGCTTGAAGTACTACGAATTCCCGCTGCACTCATACAGGGACCTTTCACTACTATTTTAGATATTACCGCATTGTAAAACCTATTTCTTGACAAGAGATAAATCTACTCAGTCTTTCTAGTATTTGTAAAAAATATTATTACACAAAATGGGAATTTCTAGGCTAATTGTATTGATGGATAACACACATTATTGTGTACATTTGACTGATAGTCATATATCTCTGGTACTGTATTTAGTGCACAGGGTGAAAGGCCTTTGACAGCTCTGACATTTGGCTTGAGTTTAACTCCACATCCTGGGTGGCAAGACATACAACATGTTAACTTGGTCTAATTGTCGCTGCAGTCCTGGCTTTGAAATTTTGCCAGACGAATGTAGCTTTCCTTGCCATTATAATTAGAACCCAAAAAGAATCTAGTATAAATCATGTTCTGTTATTCTGTTTAGCTTGCATGTTGCAAAACAAGACCATTTGAGGTGTTGCATTCTAGCTATTTATAATCTGTTAATGAGAAACTAGAAAGTGAGTGTTGTGTATTATATGTAAAGCTCTTTGAAATGGGTAATGCTCCTTGATACATGCCATCAGAATTTCTATTATGCCAAGAAGAAACTCTCAGTGTGTATGTGTGTGTATAAAGCCCTAAGCTGAAAGCTTTCTTTCAGGCAACATCGCCTCCACAGCACTTCATGGTACACAGAGTTCACCATTGTTCCCAGCCCATCACTATTGGAGACAGACAGCCTGGGAGGCAGCGGGCAGAGCAACAGGAGTGAGGGAGGGAAGCTTGAAGAGAGAAGAACAGAGAGGGAGGGACTTGGCTCTTTTTTGATCACTCCAGCGTTCACTAAACAGGCACAAAAGGCGATCCCCGATCGCTCTGCATGTCTGCTGTGGGTCACTGCGAGCATTCATGGGCCCTATGGGAACCCCAGCACTGCTGAGCCTCAAACTCTCAACTCTGGATCTGAAGACAAGGAGGACTTACCAAAGCATTGAACAGACTTTAGTCACTTATTAGGTCGACCCATTAAATTTATTTATTCATTCAGGCATTCATTAAAACACGGTTATGTCAGACCCTGGTCAGCATTGGTAATGAAGGCTTTCTCGTTCACATTTACACTTTGAATAAAAGGGTTTTTGGCATGAAGTCCACTCGTACTACTCAGAGCAGGTGCACAGTTACATCATGGAAAGCAGTTTAAAAGCAAGATCAGGACACTGGTGGTTCTCAAAATATGGCTGGCAAATCATGCTTTAAACTTTCACACTTCAAATTGCATCACAGAAACAATAACACAAAAATGTGAATTCGTTTTAAAAGGCCAGGATCTGCAGTGTAAACTTCATGGGATTTAACTGTGGGATTAGGGTTAAAAAGGCAATCTCTGTCATTTCCTTAAATTATAATACAAAAGGCCAGTCATGGTATGTATCAATGCTAAGCTGCAAACTCTACTTTCAATTATAACAACAACCCACACAGTCTTTTAGCAGATGTATTATCAGTGACAATTATTAACATTATATTTATATAATTTTACATTAAACACAAAGCAAACACAATACGCTGCTAAAAGAAATTAAGGGGCATATTCCCATTCTAACATGGTGTTACGCTACTGTGTTTACATAGGTGATGCAGCACATAGTAAATGTAATCACTAAGCTCCAGAGTAAAATGTGCAGTTCATGATTTTCAGCAAAATAAATAAAAGGATGCTATACTTTCTGAAACACTGTATGTTTACCCTACATATAATATGTAGTAGGTTTTAGTATTAGATTACCATGAGGTCTGTTGGAACAGCAATACTATCACTGACAGAGCTGGATGTTTGTCAAATTGCAGATTTTTTGATAGGTAATAATCCAATTTGTAAAGATTATGGCCATTTGTAAAGACTATGTCATCCCTATTCCCTGGGATGAAGTCCTATTAAGTGGAAAATCTCTGGTCTGACTGCTGTGTAGTTCAGGAAAAGTTTTAATCCTGATTCTAATCACTAAAATGAATGTGCACCCCTTAAAACCAGGGGTGCTGTCCTAACACCTTATGAAGCTCCAGTAGAAACAATACAAGTCTAGAGGAATTTCACAGAAGAGAAACTCTTAGTTATCTAGATCAGAGGTCCACAACCACCGGGCCACAGACCAGTATTGCTCAGTCGTTTGGTTCCGGACCGCAGAGAAGGATTTAAAATTGAATAATTAATTCGTTTTAATTATTAAAGCCTGAAACATCTTTTATTTTGAAAATATAAACCCTGCTTGTCTCAGTCATGTGATACAGTACATAAAAATATTAGCCCACAAGCTTGCAAAAATGTGTAAAAACAAAAGCACTGTTTTTAGTTGTATCTATACTGGTCTGTCAAATTATTGTTTTATACAAAACTGGTCCATGGCGAATAAAAATTGGGGTCTGCTGATCTAGATAATTTAGGTTAAATGTCAAAAGTTATGCCATTACTTAGCAAGTTACGGGACATCCACCTACTGGACAGTTGCCAGCTTGACTAAGAAATCTTGCTTTGTGGAATTTCCCCTGTCCTCCAGGTCAGATCTGTTTTAGCCCAGGCGTGTCCTCTGGCCCC